>JAMKCH010019534.1:0-33995 GCA_023653785.1 Ophioderma brevispina
GTTTTCGTCACTAGCGTGTATTGAATTGTGGGAATTCAGCGAAATCTTCTCTTGTCACTTTCAGTGATTTGCTCAACCAGAATACAATCAAATTTATCAAAAATGAGTTTGGGCATTTTAAGAACGAGCATGCAGTGCTATTTATTCTAAATTGTAAAAGAGTACAATCTTACAAACTCAAAATCGGCTGTTTTTAATCCCCCTGGCACTTTAGCAGAAGGGGATTTTGTCAAAGCAAACCCTGTATTTTTCTCAACTCATCTGCAAAATATTTTGACTGACTTCTTTCCCATTTTGATGCTACAGGCTAAAATGTGGTTTATTTACTGTAACACTGGGAAATTCTTTGTACAGTACTCTATGGGCTATTGTAACACATACAATTACCACTCACATTAAAATGGTATGTCAGATTCAAATGAAATTTTGGAATTAAATTATGTTGGTGATGGGCCTTCCTATGAAACAGAGAAAAATATATGCTGACCCGATTTTAAGTATATAAAGTTTTCATCTTGATAGAATGGCCTTCACCCAGGGGTTGAAAATATGTAAATTTTTTTTCTGCTGCGATTTAGCTGAAATTTTTTTATTTTTTTTATTTGTTATTATTTTTTTAATAGTCTTTTATTGCTTTGTCACATTGATCTGTGGGGAAGAGCAGGAGAAAAAACATACAGAAAAGACCCACCAGACCCAGAAAATATCACACAACAGAATTCAGTGTAACACACCTACATTCTACATTCACATAGTACTTTTCAAAAAAGGTTTGAATACTTGCCCCAAGTTTTATCAAACACTTCATTTCTGAAGTTTGTGCAGTGGATCAATTTTTCCAATTCATATTTTGCTTTGTAAATTTTCCGGTAAGATAGTCACATTTCTCACAGATTTCTCACTATATCTTATGTATAAATTTCCCTCCAAATGGCCAAGTTTCCCTCCAAATGGCCAAGTTTCCCTTCAAATGGCCAAGTAGTTTCCCTCCAAATGGCCAAAAAGTTTCCCTCAAATGGCCAAGTTTCCCTCCAAATGGCCAAGTTTCCCTCAAATGGGCAAGTTTCCCTCCAAATGGCCACATTACCTGGGAAGGAGCTTCCCAAACCCCACTTTTTTCCTTTGTCGAGGCCATGCCACACCCCCAAAACCTCATCTGTAAAGTTTTGCACCAATATTTCAACCTGTTTTAATGTGAGCTTAAAATGTGATTTTGTATTTCCCCATAGAGTACTCTGTAAAATTAATATTGGTCGACCAAAATGGAGGCACATTTTCGCTCATAACTTCCAAACATCCGTTAGCCCTAAGATTTCACAGGGTAAATGAGAAAATAATAGCTTTCTTCAGATACCAATATTTTGACCACTTCTGGTAAAAATTGGGTTTTGGGGGAAGAGGCTATTAGTGAATTGGACCATGGGCCTTTAACAGTTCTGTACTTTAATTGGTAAAGATCTTTAGATTGGATATCGAGATTCTACTTTCTCCATGGTTCATTTGGAATTGGAGAATACGGCCCATGATATACTACCAGTGCGAGTGATTTCTGCTTGTGAGCGTGAACATTTGGTGTTGCATACGCCAGTCACTGCTGGGACTAGTACAGGGGGTGTCCAACCTGCGGCCCACGGGCCATTTGCGGCCTGCTAAGAGCTCTCATGCGGGCCAAGAGGTACTTCCAGAAAAATTAAAAATGCATAATTATCTTAAATAATAGGTTTTAAAAAGATGTCATTTCAATTAGTTCAATTACCTCAATCTGAAACCAAAATTTTCCAAAAATATTGGAAAAATTAGTCCAATTTCCTCAAAATGAAGCCAAATTTTTTCAAATTTTGCTAAAAAGGTCAACAAAAATGGAGAATTTGTGTCAAATTTGACCCATATTCTGCATCTCTGGTATTGCTATGGGTCCCTTTTTGGCATATATTGGTATAGATATGGGTCATACTTCCAGACTTTTGTAGGCACATAAAACAAACTTGGGTGCCCCGATTACCTGTTTGCAGCCTGCAGTAGTTTTGGATTTAACCAATGCGGCCCCTTTGTCAAAAAGGTTGGACACCCCTGGTTTAGTAGTATGGGCTTACTAGAGACTAAATACTCCAATCTTTCATGGCACAATTACCACAAACACACAATCTACCACTTTCAAAATTTTTTTGCAAGAAAATTCATAGTAGAATACATTTTTATGTGTTACACTTTGATCACTGTTTAGGGTGCAGAGAGTTCCCCAATGGTATGGCCACCAGGAACAAGTCGTCCTGTTGTAGTGGACCAATCAGATATGTACACACATGTTCTCACACCAGTGGCTGAAAGAAAGGTAAGGAAATTGTGCTTGGTATACACTAGTGGATCCTGAGAGTCGTATATATGGAAGAGTCCCAAAATGCTTGACCTGGACCTGCTATAGATGTAGAGGATGAGATTGCTTAAATGCTGACAAAAAAACCAAACAAACATACAATGACTGATCATGTTTTGGCATTTAGAGCATTAAAAAATGTAAGCTTGTAAAATAAGCCATTCTGAAAAAAGGGGATTGAATTGTCAAGTGAAGCAAGTGACACCTGATGACTGACTTTGGAGTGACACTGGTGAATCTGGAGTGATTGTTGACTCTGGAGTGACACTGGTGACTTTGGAGTGACACTGGTGACTCTGGGGACTCTGGGGTGACACTGGGGACTCTGGAGTGACACTGGTGAATGTGACTCTGGATTTGAACTGGTGACCTCTGGAGGAAACTGGTGACTATAGAGTTGAAACTGGGGACTCTGGAGAGTGACACTGGGGACTCTGGATTGACACTGGTCATTCTGGAGTGACACTGGGGACTCTGTAGTGACACTGGGGACGCTGTAGTGACACTGGTGTCTCTGGAGTGACACTGGTGACACTGGAGTGACACCGGAGACTCTGGAGTGACATTGGGGACTTAGCGTGGCACCTGATGACTGGAGTGAAAGTGATACTAGAGCTGTCACGGTATCACTTATTGTTGTGAATGCGGCTGTGTATTGGAATGACTTTAGGGATGAATTTGGTATTCTGCCACCACCTCCTTCAACATGCAGTTTATTCAGTTGAGGCTGCCAAATCCATAGGGTGGTCGCACAATACAAAATTCTTTCCTGACTTTATTGAACTCCTCTACAAATACATGAAAAAATAATTGTAGTGTTAATTCTCTTGTGAATGGTTAATTTAGAAGTATAAACCTTGTTCTATTTATTGATTGTAACTTAATTCAAGTAATGTTCACTTGTCTCCCATTTCTCCATCAGGATGTGAATTACAAGTTCATGGTTGCAGTACTTGTAGAATACATCAGGTCATTAAATCACTTCCAAATTCCAGTACAGGTAGGTTTCATCACAGGTGTTTTTTATGCCTGTCATTGCATTCATTCTACATTTCTTTTATCAATCTAGTAAAATGAAAACCTTTTCTGTAATTTGATTCATTAAATGGTCATAAGTACATATCTCACTAGTGATACATTTTTCACAATTTTTCAGAAACTTAACATTTTTAACTTCTTAATATTCCAAGAATCATTGAATATATTTTACACTCACCCTGTGTTATTATATTTTTTTCTAAAACCTTGCAATGTGCTCTTTGGGCAGAAGATAGATTTGGGGCATGAATTTCTAGATTAGGATCGTGAAGGGTAACAGGTCAAATAAGCAAGTTAGAACACACCAGAGTAGCACAAACTGTAAATTTCATGATTTCAATAGAATGTTGAGCTCAAAAATATAAAATTGTCTTTTCATGCAGATTTTGCCACTATTCTTTGTCTCGGCTGAAGTATGAAGTGGCGACGCGCGCACGCACACCCAGTGCCGCCTTTCAGTTAGAGTACGCTTGTGCTCTACCTACGCGTGCGCTGAAAGTCGGTTCAATGTATACACCCGCGTCGCTACTTCATACTTCGAGCTGGACGAGTATAGTCAAATGTGTGCATAATATGCATAACATTAATAAGACATGTTGTGCATGTATACAACTTCTGCAGTTCCAATTTTTATTTTATAAATGGGGCATTTTTTTAATGTGATAAGTTTCGCAAATTTACAAAAGCAGATAAAATTTTTTTTAACCTTTTCCCCATGCAGCATTTCCTCTATGAGCTTGTCATCAACACCTTGGTGAGACATAACCGATTCTACCAGTTACATCAATTCCTACAGTACCATGTGTTAAGTGATTCCAAACCCATAGCCTGTCTGCTGTTATCTCTAGAAAGTGTCTACCCACCAGCACACCAGCTAGCACTAGATATGCTCAAGGTTAGTGAAGACGAAAATACCATACTACCCAGTATATGTGCTCAAGTAAAATTCAAAATTTCCAATCGGAAAACATACTTTTTGGCAAATCTAAAACAGCAATTTCAAGTCAAAATTTTGGAGAAAGTTTCTCATTTGAGAAGAGTCCAATTGCTACAGAAATTGGGTCATAGATGCTCCTTGGAAACTTTCATGTAATAATAAGGTCAAGGGTTACATAACCAAGGTCAAAGGTCGTATGAGGTCAAGTTATAAAATGGGCTGAAAACATCAATTTGGCCTCATTTGAGAAGTCAAAGTCAAATTGCTTCTGAACTTGGATCATTGATGCCCCTTGGGAACCTTCATATGATAATGAAGTCAAGGGTCACACACCATGGTCAAAGGGCACATGAGGGCAAGTTATAAATTGGCTGAAAACATCCCATTGGGGCAAGAGTTCCATATGTACCCCTCTTCAAAGTTCTACAAGTAACAAATTCTTTTTTATTTTTGGCCTATGGAACTCTTTTCCCAAATGGGCATGATGGGCATAATTTGAAAAGTTGATCAAACTTGGACCATACATATGGGAACCTTTATATTATAATTAGGTCAAGGGTCACTTGCAAAGGTCAATCTGAGGTCAAGTTATATAATAGAAATGAAAAGGTGGATCGCAAAAGCAGGCGACACTAGTGGTTCGAGAACCCCTTGTTTAACAATATGGTGGCCATTTTGGGATCATCAATTTAAATGTTTCAAATGATCTTAAACTATAACCTAAATTCAGCTCTTGCTGTAGTCCACCTGTAATGTAAGTTGCTTATCTTTTTCATACTTTGAAAAGTGATAATCTTGCCACTTCTCATCACCCCATTTTCCCTTAGAGAGTCACCACAGCTAATGAGGAAATCATTGAGGTCTTACTTTCAAAGAACCAGCTCCTATCAGCTCTTAGGTTCTTGCGAAGTGTAGGGGGCGCTGACAATGCATCTGCACGCAAGTTTCTTGAAGCAGCCAAGAATGCTGATGATAGGATGCTATTCTTCACTGTCTATAAGTTCTTTGAGCAGAGGAATCTTAGATTAAGAGGGAACCCTCAATTTATGCCAGGTATGTACAGTTTGTTTGTGCCTTTGTTTCAAACTTTAGTGCCATAGGGCATGTTTCTGGTTCTAGCAATATATTGTGCAATTTTTTAGCAAAGTAAGGAGGAGGATATTGAAATAAAGGCCAGAAAGATTATAAAAAGGTTTTATAGTGTACTCAAGCCCCTTTTTAAATTTGTTAAGTAGTGATAATTAGTAATGAAATACTGTGCATTTTTCAGAGGCTACAAAATGCACATAGAAAGCAATGAAAAACAATCATAATAATATAGTAGAAGTACACATTCATGCAGTATATAATACTGAACAGGCAACATTGAAAAAATAATGGCTTTTGAGCATATATTTTACACTGTCAAAATTGATTCTTGATCTTTTTGAGGACACATATTCCAAAGAGCTGAAAAAGGGTCTATCCCCAGCACACTTTTTTACAAAAAAATATGTAATGGATATGCTGCCAGTGGGTACATAATTATCCCATTTACTTAACTTTGAATTTAATGGTTTTAGATGACAAAGGGCCCTATTTTGACAAATTGTCATTGATTTTTCCCCGCTGATTTCTTTCTTGTCATTCTACAGGAGAACACTGTGAGTTATACGTCAAGCATTTTGAAGACTTGTTTGGTGCTCAGAGCTTTGCGCAGGTACAATAGTTGACATGTGTGTTCTGGGTAAAATTATATATCAATGGCACTGATTTGAGCCATACAATATTTTTTTACAGTTATATTATACAGCTTGAGAAAAATTATTATTGTTAAGAAACAAGTATTGCCTGCTTATAAATGTTTGTGTCGTAGTAAAAAATGTATCCGTCAAATTTTGATTGCTCCATTTCCCTCGGCTTTGCCTTGTGAAATAGAAAAATCTGAATTTGATATCATGCTGTATTTGTTACTGAGCAGTTTACATGCACAGGTAGCCATTATCTGGTGTGATCAATTTGAATGAGTCATTTGTCACTAATATTGATTTGGAGATATAGTCAACTTTTATTGTTTACCTTCTTTGTATTTCATTGTTCTGAGTGACACTAAAATGACCTTATCTCTGTAACTGCAAGTCCAATGAATCATTTTTTGCTGATATTGATTTTGAGATATAGCCAACTTTTATTGTTCACCTCTGTATTTTATTGTTTGGAGCAACACTAATTTGGCCATATGTCTGGAACCATTGGTGCAATTGGCACATAAAAACTGAAATTGAATACTGAATTTTGATTTTGCTAAACAAATGAATCATTTCATTTAATCACACCATATTTGTGCCAGAAGGGACAGACTAACTTGTAACATGTCATTTTTTATTATTTTATGCTAGAGTCTGTAGAGTCAAGAAGAAGAAACATATGAGTTTGAAAGTTGATTATGTAAGATTTTTGTAATGTACATCTATGTATGTATGTATATAAGATAAAGTATTGTATACTCTTACAATGTAACATGATTTAACATAACAATGTAATCATTGTATAAATTTAGCTTTGAATAGCTGGAAATCCATCTTTTAAGATCAATTCCAGATAAGACACTTTCTTCACTTTTTCTGAACTTTTCTTTATTATAGTTGTTATTAAGATATAATAAAGAAATGTAAAGAAATAGTCAAAGAAGTGTCCAAATCTGGAATAGAGCTTAAAGGGGCATTTCATGATCCACTGCAGCCTTGTTCCTCTAACTTAACTAAAAAAGTTGACATTTTTATAATATTATCTGAACCGTTGGCCTAAGTACAGTATGTGTGCCTAGTGGTACATGCAAATTCAATTCACTCTGAAGAAATTTGTAATTTTGTATTTTCTGTCTGTAACACAGTGGCCTATGGGGCACCATGATACAAACATTTGCTCATAACATCAAAACGTACCATCAGTATAAACTGAAATTTTGGTAGTAATCTTTTCTCGTGCATACACAGAGTGTCCCAAAATAAATGTAATCCTCGCAGTTGGTGCTATAATTTCAAAATTACTGAGAATTATTCAAATTTTATAACACATTCTGAATGACGAACTTGTTTTGTACATCCTGTCCAATTTTTGTCCGATACGGTTCACTAGTTTTGAAAACAAAGGCTGTTATGTAACCCACTGTCAAATTACCCCATTCCAAGTTTGCGGTAGATCGTTGAAGCAGGTTCACCTTGAAAAGTTGAATAAAATGTCTTGACTACAAAAATCTCCTGGTACTAATCCTGTCTTTTTTTTTTTAAACACTAAAATATTTGTCGTTTTTGTTTTATCCACGGTCTTTTATTGTATTTGCAGTATTTTCCTCTACTCATATTGAGAATAGTAAACTTGGCCAAACTTAAATGTTTTATCTTCAGTGTGTCTGACAAATTTGTGTGAATATTGCAAATTGCAGCGGAGGGATTAAATACCAAATGAATGGAAATGGTATGAATGGATGTTGAAGACCATATGATATAATATGTTATAATATGGACCATTTGATAGACACAACAAACAACACAAATAAACCACTGAAAACCAAACTTGAGTTGCATCAAACACGATGTTAGTTGTCATTGTGAACAGAGACCATTTCCCTTATTTGTCAAAGACATGTTGTCTTTAAATGCTTTTAATATTAAATTATTTAGTTTACAAAGTCATACTGGGTTAAATGAACCAAACTTAAGTAGTAAGAATAAAGAAAGAGACAGGAGAAAAACAAAAACCAGCACCTACGTACTTAAGCATGCCTTGATTGTGTATTCACCAGTCAAACTTAAGATGCAATTTGCGCAGTTTTCACCAGGATCCGGGGATCCTCTGTGCTTCCCCTTTGTTTTCACCCCGATATGACATAGGTCCACTCCCAGCTATAGGCTGCCTTTCTCTCTTTAGAGTTGCATTTCTTAGACTATATGCCCATGGTTATTAATATATAGCATTCATATTTACATCAGTGATGATACATTGCATTTGCACATTTTTTTCAGAATAGTAACATTTCAAGCAAACTTTATTAGAAAAAAGATCAGGAATTACTTGAGCTATTCAGAGATTTGCTATCATGATTTGAGATTTGGAAGAGCATGGAGTTTTAGCTCCATGGAAATAGTAACATATTATGGCTTTTCACATTGAGCGGGTGATTGATGATCACTATTAATAGATTTCAAATCAGCCACTAAATTTATAATACTTAGCCAACTCTGACACACGTCACTGTTTTGCCTCTTCAAATAACAGTGTGCACATATCTGCTACTAGTATATGCAATCGTGTAAGAGACTGTTTGCCATGTTGAATTTCCTTGTTCGACTCGGTAAATTTCATGCGGATTCAAACCGAGGTGACAAGGCATATCATTTAAAAGATGGTTATGTACCTCAGCATTAAAAAAGTAAACAGACATCGTCTTTTAAGGCGAGTGAGAGTTTCCACTCCCCTACAGCTCTCCTTAAAGAGCATTTGATCACTCCCCTGATGCAGCTCTTCTTAAGTGCATTGTAGGAGAGTGATTTGTAACTCCTCTTGAAAGATCATTTTTGATGTACATTGCAGTGGTGGTAATGTTCTTAAAACAATCTTCTCTGGATACTCCTTAATTTGATATTAGAGCTTTTAGGAGAGCACTACCTCTTTTTTAAAAGACAATAACTGAAACGATATATCTTGTCGAAAATGCATCTGAAAGAAGCATTCCATGAAAAACAAAGTTTGTTAAATCTTTTCTTTGGAAAGCTTTTTACATATCTAAAGCTGTCGTTGCATCTGTGCGCATATAATTCAGAAAATGGTTGTGTTAGTCTTCAGAAATGGTGATAGATCACAAAAGTCAACTGATTTGCCTGCTCAGTGTGAAAATCCTTAGTTTTCATGGGGACAACATTTACATAATATTTGCATGCCTAATGGTTGAAATAAATTGTTTAAATAGTTGCCATCAAATATTTCAGCAGCATAAATACCAGTTTTCAGTAGTCCTAATTTCTAAATTTGCAAACATTTCTTAGTGGGCACATGATATTTCATATCATTTACAAAGAAAAGTCATGTTGCAAAAACATTCCACCATAATACAGTGCATTGCATGCTGTTGGAGATGAATAGTAAATAATTTGTGGACAACATTTTGGCAGTCAGTCCTTGAAATGTTACATATTTTGAGTCTGTATGCAGGTAACATGTGGGCTTGTAAGTAGGAAAAACATTTAAAAAGAAGTTTCAGCTGCTTCTTTCTCCAAGAAGGGCTACTAATGCATGTTTGTAATGTCCACTGGTATCTCCCTTGACAGCTTCTACTAGTGTCTTACCATAGGCTTTCTCATATTCCTCTTTGATCTTAACCATGTCAACCTGTGAAAACAAAAATTAAAGATGTGTCTGAAATGTCTCAAGTGAGTTTTCTTCTACTGGATTCAGGTTCTGTAGTTTGTAGTGAGTTTTAAGGTTTTGGGTTTGAGCTTTATGGTGGGACTCGTGTTTTGGGTCGAGTTTTATAATGGTTTAAAGAGACATGAGGACATTTCCAGAAAGAAGCGCCCCAATTTTTTTCAAACCCGGGTTTTTTGCATATTTCAAATGCTTACCAATGTACCAGTATTAATCACACCTGAAGTGGATAAGCCGAACACGCCGTCTTTATGTAATAAAGATAATGATTTAATATTTTCTGTCGTGCATGACAGAAAATCAAAGCATAGTTTTCTATAGAGACGATTACGATAGTAGGCAAGTTCAAAACAAGGTTTGCAGTGTGTCAAATAAACCTTTGAAACATTCTCAGTATCCTAAAAAATCTCCAGTCACTTTAAGATTCTGGATCTGAGGTCTTGGGTTTGGATATTTTTGGATGTGAGGTTTTGGGACTGAGGCTTTATAGCGAGTCTTGAATATTTGAGGTTTTGGTTAGTGAGGCTGAATTTATTATTTATTTTGAAGGTTTGGCTGTGAGTTTCATGGTAGGCTTGAAGTTTAAGTCTTGGAATTATTGTCCCCACCGAACAAGTTTAACAGGGATGAATGAGTTCCGTAAGTGTGTGTGTGGGGGGATGTGTGCATATCAGTATAGAGAGTGTAAGCTTGTAGGTACACTGATGAATTTCAAAGAAACTCGGGAGGGAGTGAGGCTTCAAAACGACCTCAACATGTGAAGGGGTCATCTAGGGGTCATTTTGGGTCGAAGGGGGACATAGTTACGCACCATTCAGAGTTCAGCTTTGATCACCAGTGAGTGCATCAAAGCCAAGAAAGACTCATAGTAATACCAAAAGCAGATTGATTTGACGTTATTATCATCTCATGCTTAGTGTCAAAATGACTTGGAACGGAGGAGCAATCTAATGTCGGAAGAAATGAATACATTTTTAACACTTGTGTGTATTATTCGGCTTTGTCTACAATCTTTATTTTTCTATTATCATTTATTTCAAATTCAAATAACCAAAGCATCGATATCAATTTATTATTTCATGAGTCACAACTTACTTCTGCTCTGGAGACGATGCATCGTATCAGCATGTCGTTCTTTGTTCCAAGGCCTTTGATAGCATGGTGTATTCTCTCTGCGAAGAAGGCGGGAGTGTTTTGGACGCATTTGACTATAAGTAAAAAAGTTGCATATGGTGTAATAGTGAGCTTCACTTAAGTATTAATATCTATCTGCCTGCCAAATTGTTGACATTATCTTTAATTGTGACACACAAAGTGTGCAGATCATATATATGGCTGATTAAAAAAAAAGAGAACACTTTGATGTTTGACTTGAGAGCAAGTTATGCAAAAGTTGAATACTATGAAAGTGTCTTCAGCCTGCCATGCCAAAGATGTTAGTTGGTGTAAACTATCATAAACTAAAAAATTTAAGAGTGCTTGTTCCAATTTAAGTGTATTTTGTTCTCTACTTGATGTGAGAGCAAGGCAGTTGCATATGCTCAACACCAGGTTTCATGGGAAACATACTTGCAGTTTTGATGGTAGCTTTGTAGAAGTGATAATGCATATTGCAGAGCCCTATTCACTACTGTGTTAAATATTGTTGGTTAATCATTAAAATGACAGTTTTTTCTCTCTCTGTCTTGGGAAAGAAATGGATTTGAAGGCTGAAATTTCAGGGCAACAGTGAGAAAATATGATCTTTATCCGATTTCATCCGATATCAAAATTAATACTACTTCAGGTAAATGAGGGCGGAACAATCACCTTTAACACATTTGATTTAAACATATTTGGTCTGTCATACATTATTTTCTTTGTGTGTTTTGGTGTTTGGCAGTTTCAGACTTGCCTCTGTGTGTCTTTGCATTCAACATTTTGAAATACTTGTTGAAATCCATTATTACTCTAAATTGTCTTTTCTCTCACTGTGAAAGTCAACAGACATTTGCATTAGGCATAATATTAAGATATCAATTGTTTGACTTTATTCACACGTATGCAGCTGCCAATATTTAGTCTACACTATATGAGACATAAAAACTACCATCGCTTCTTACCAATTGCTAGGTAGCCATCTCTGAGGTCTCCAGAGGTCTCGCTTATTATTGCTCCCTCTATCCCTAAATCAGATATCTGAAAGTGAATATAACACAAAGGTAAAACAAGTAGAAATCCAAATTACATGGGGCATGATTTTGTCCCTGCCAGCCCCATGTGACTCTGAGGTGACCTTTGACCCCATGTGTTGCAGAATTTCCAAAGCTTCACTCCAAGTCTCTCTGAATCCATCAATGATGACCTTTGACCTCACACCTTGTGTGTGAATCTACTCAACAATCAGTGGCGTACCAACTCGAAAAAGCGGGACAATATGGACCAAAATATGCATTTTCATCCTTTTTTAAGGAATTTCGACCAATTTCAGCCTAAATTTGGGCAAAATTACAGTAAATTCATTTTGCGCATTTCGTCAAATCCAGACTTAATTGGAGCAAATCACCAGGACAACTTATGAATGTTGCCCCCTCTTGCGGGACAACTTGGAAATTTTTCCCCTTGGGATCGACTGCCTTGGTACGCCACTGTCAACAATTTCATCCAGGTGCCATGAAAATCCAAGTATGCGGATATACAGTAAACTAACGTGAAAAGGTACAATTATGATAATAAAAGTGACGGTGTTGACATGAAGACTTAAAGTAGAGTACAATTTCTTAGAACCATGTTTAAATTGTGTAACAAAAAGACCCTGTACAAAAGATTTGTCATCCTTTGACTTATTTTGACTTATACTTTGTTAAATAGTTATCTTCTGGATACATAACTATTGATCTTTTACTCTTTTGAGGAAGAATTGGTGACATTTCATAACTTTATTGAAGTATTTTGGAAATGCAATCCCCTTGAAACTTATAAAGCACTACAACAAAATATCTAAGTGCTGTACATAATCACACAAACACCAAAAAATACAGTTTCATAAATTAATTGAAATACAATATAAACTTAATATAAACCCAATGATTTTAACATGTAAATTATTTAAAAAGAGATTCAGCTTAATGACCAATTTGCCACCCATACCAACTCATATGGGTATACCCCTGAACCACCAACCACTAACTGCTGTATGTTCACTCGGCTCGGATCAGTTAATATAACAGTTGGTGCCCACTTTAGGGCTCAGAATTGTATATATGTGACCTTTGACGTTAATATGACCTTTGAACTCAATAACTCAAATTGCCCAAGGGTGCTAAGGTTGCCCCAGTGGATTCTTCTACTAGACACCCTGATCAAAACATTTAGCAATAAAAATGTCCAATTGGTACCCACTTTCATACCCTCCAAATTCTAACCGACTATCCAGATCTGTCCCTATTATAATATACTCCCCGCCTAAAAAATCCGAACGATGTTGAAATGGCCATCAACGTGCTCAAACTTGCTTTCAAATGAACGCGCCAAGCCAGCTGGATAAATCTCTTAAACTTCCACATCATGCTTCATTATCAATGCATTACGGACACAGGTCAATAAGCAAACACATTATGTGAACAACGCTCCTGGCATTTATTATTATAATTCACCTACATACCTTTTTAATACAGTAATTTATATAGTTCGGATTTTTTAGGCGGGGAGTATAGTTCCTATATAGGACAAATATAGGACAAATATATAATTCGTACAAAAAGTAGGCCTACCTTATTGTACTCATCAAATGTAGCTTGTAGCTGTGTGTAGCTTCTAATAGCGAGTATTCTTTGTATTTCTGCCTCATTTGTACCCCAGAACCTTTCACCAGCCTAGTTCAATTCCATTCAGCAAGGGACAAAAATAAAACCAAGGTAAGTTTCAAGGTATAAAACATGAGATCGGTTTAAAGGTGTAAAACAGTACTTAAAGGTCCATGGTCCGATCGCTAAATAGCCTCGTCCCCAGTGACCCCAGATTTTACCGGAAGTGGTCAAAATTTTGATATCTGAAGAAAGCTACTATTTTGCTCATTTACCCTGTGGAATCTTAGAGCTGTAAGATGTTTGATTTGGATGTCATGAACGAAAATGTGGCCCATATTGGTCAACCAATATTATTTTTTTGCAGGACTCTATGGGACTTAAAGAGACACTGGCACATTTGAAAAAATAGTGCGCCCTCAAGATTTTTCAAAATCGATATTTTTGCATGGTTGTAAGGGTTTTATATACAAAAGCCCTCACCCGAAATGATTAAGACCAAATCAGCTTCCTTATGGGTAAACAGAACGATTTTATAATTTAACGTCGCCGGCGAACGTTAAATTCAACAGACGACGAAAATGGCGTTTAACACAAGAACACGCAAGCCGTATGCATGTTTCCCACGCTTTGCACACTGTTTGATCGGTCTATACCCTTTGTGGTTTTAATATCAGTGAGTACGAGTCAAACATATTCATGTAATATACACATTTGTTGATTAAAGTTATGGAAAACTTAAAAGTTGGCCTACAAATTACCTGGATGTCTTTATCCTCATATCATGTCCCTATCTGTTTTGGGGTATGTTATTTTTATGTGTAAAATATATCTCTATTCTTCCAATGGCCTAGACTATCATTTGAGAGCAAATTGAAGAAATTTCATATTTTGTGAAAATGTGCCAGTGCCGCTTTAAAAATGTTTTAACTCTCATTTGAAAACGGATTAAAATATTGGCACAAAACTTTACAGATAGGGTTTTGGGGGTCAAAGTCATTCAATCAAGATGAAAACTTTATATATTAAGATTGGACCATCCACCTTTAAAATAATGACAATTGTTTTAGGACATGTTGTAGATACTTACATTGTACAAGACTTGTGCATCTTTTTTGGCCTTGTCCTCATCTACTTCGAAATTTTCCTCTCGACCAGCCTAAAACAAAGCAATTGGCGAGTAATAATCAATTGAAGATCATGCATTTCGTTTCGTAATTTATTCATGTTTTAGGGCAATTGCTTGAGGTATAGTTGAATATAGTTTAAATTGTATAGAGGGTGTGTATACTCTGAATATTTGTTAACAATGCAAAATAAGAATAAATGTTTTACCGCACACATGGCTAGTAGAAGCCGTTTGAAATCTCCGCTAGTGTCGCCCTCAATGTCCTTTTCTATCTTCCGCTTAAATTCTGCATTGTAGTTAAAAATACAAAACATAAATATAGCAGTGTGAAAAAAAAATGATGACTGCCAGATTAATATATTGCTGTTTAGGTTAATATAGTTTTCCCGGATGATTTTGCAAAAATGCGCACAATATTTTGTAGAATATAAATTCCATTTCACGCTTTTTTTTCAGAATGGGTGAGGTATGGTGTCAATTTCACCAAAGCTAAGATTTGATTTCAATTATTTTTGTTCAAATCTGAATGCATTTAATATATGGCATAAATACATGATTAGGCTTTTTGGTTTGACGTTTTCATGCAATGGCGTAACAGGCGGGGGGGAAGGTTGCCCCCCGACGACTTGGCCGGGAAAAAATTGCAAAAATTATGCCAAATCAGCCTTTTTTTTTTTAGCCCTCTGAGCGGAAAAATTGGCCTTTTGGCCCCCCTGAGAGGGCAAATTTCCCAAGACTGGGAAATTTGCCCCCTCAAAGCGCGAGCGGGCAGGCCCGATACGGCACTGGTTTCATGTATATATATGCGTGGCTGATTTTAATGTATGTGCAATTGATGAGGTAAGGCTAAGAAAAAAACCTGTCTCAGCTTCCCATTCGCATATGTGTAAAAATTAACATTTTACCGCATTTCTTTTTGTCACAAAATTGATTTTATATAGAGAAATTTATGACAAAGCGAATGTAGCATTATTAATTGCAAATGAACTCTGCTGTGCTGTGGATGGGACTCGAACCCATAATATTTTTTTAAAGTTCTGGCTGCGTCAGCTTGTGTACAGGATATTAAAAAGTAAGTAATTATTCAAGCTGAGTATGGCTTGAGGTAAATAATTTACATTAACTTTTTGTGGAAGGCGAATACAAACTTTACAAATAAATATGCACATTGTACGAAATCGCTCGAGAAACCTATTATGAGCTCAATATTTGTTTTATTCTGCACGTGCATGTTGACTTTATTTTTTTAAAGAATTCCACCTGTTTCATACCATCATTAAAATAAAAAAAAATCATACCAGTGTGGTGGCTTCTTTGATGGCTTTGAGTTCCTGTTAAAAACAAATAAATTAAAAATGTCAGTTCTTGTCCAGCATTGAAATATTCAAAAAACCAAGAGAAAATGTCGGCGTCTCTGAACTTAATTAGCAATGATATTTTTTCTAACAAATAACTTACATTGAATCCTATCAAACACATCAAACAGAACAAACATCATTCCAGGCCACAGACTGTATGAACGGCCAAGCAGAGCAGAAAAATACAAATTACATGAAATATTTGATGAACTTGATTACTTATCAGAACTATGTACAATGAAAGGATCAGGAGTTTGTAATAAATACTAAATAAAATAAAATCTTACAAATATGTTTTTATTTTCAAAAAACAAAATAAAATCTTAACACTTAATTTTTTCCCAGACAAATTTCATGATGGTCTACCTCATAAAAAGTGTCTGCTAAATATGTTTTTTAAAAGATTTAAAGGTAAAAATTTACATTAATTGATTCATTTGGTGCAAAATTGAATTTCCCCTATTGTGCACTCTTTGCCTATGGAAAATAATTTTTGCTGCCTCACGGTCTTTATGACATTATTGTGATGTCATAAAGGGTATGCTGGTACTTGTTTTGGTATTAATGGAAAGAGAATGACTATAGCTATCTATTGGTACCAAGATCAAGTGCTTAAAGTGTTACTCAGAGATTTTGAAATATAATTTTGTTTGGTAGTAATTAAAATAGCAGATGGCGACGGGTATTCAACCTGGCCGTGAAACATGGACTTTACCGCCCATGAGCAATATCTTTTTTCTCGGCTCGCTACGCTCGCCGGTTAACCCAAATTTTTTACCGTCGCCTCAAAATTCTGAAGACCGGGGTTGACCAATTAGGCCTCTTTTTACTCGACCGGTCCAAGTTGGCCCTCAATTCCAAAGCGTCCCTGTGGAAAATTCCCACAGCTAGGTCTATGGTCAGAGTCCGCCTATGAAAACTATCATCTAGAACGACAGGTAGTAACCTAAAATGCTTAATTCCGAAGTTAGAGATGAATCGGATTTTCCGTTTTCATGCAGTAAACATTTATGCACAGTATAACAGTCCCATAGGATACCGTGTATAACAAATATTCCTGATCCGGAATTTTAGAACAAACTTGTGATTTTCTATATGAAGGACTTCGATTTGAGCTAGTTATTTTACACAGTGAGTAGTATATGGACAGGCATTATGCATATGCAAAAAACATGATTTGTTTGAAAAATGAGTGCGCCCTCATCGGGAAATCTCTGAGTCAGCCTTTAATAACAAATTTCCAAGGGAAGTTAATGTGTTGCAAAAAAGGCTTGGTAAGTCAAGGGATAACACACAGATGCATTTTTTTCACTTAGCCTAAAGGATGATATTAGCATTTCTAACACAATTGAGTGTATTTTCACTTTGATTAGTCCAATTTTCATGATTCAACATTCATATAGAAAGTTTCAGTAAACCAACTATCCTAATATGTTTTTTATAGTGAAAAAATATTTTTTTTGTATTGATGGGTCTAATCATTCTAGGACACACTGTATAAATTTGCTAAACAGTAACTTCAGTTTGTCTTGGGTCTTACGAATACATCGGTGTTCCGCTTACACGAACTTCCACGGTGCCTTCTCTCAGTGCCAAGGCCCTAAATTTGAAAGAAAAGCAAAGAAAGGAATATCTAGAAAATATAACCTATACAACTCGTATTATACTCTTTGTAAATGAAACAATGTTTTTATTAAAAAAAATATTTGAAAACTATACAAAACCGTTATTTTGAGTATTTGGAGACAATCCACTCAGTTTAAAGTGCAAGGAGAGATTTCTATCTCAGGTGTCCCTAAAAAATAGACAGTATGCTTTTTGCCCTGATGTAAGCTTTCCATAAAAATATCCCCATCCGAAGGATAAAGCTAGAATATTTTCTTTGTACAAAATTGTGAAATTTCTAATTTCGTATAGAGCAAATACAAAATTTCAGGCCTATAGTTTATATTGAAATATAAGCAAATCAAAATCACCCTTTTTCTGTGTTTTAATACATGTCTGTGCAAAATACATGGTAAGAATCTATAAGTGTCTAATCTATATAAATTCCTATTTGACACAATATTTAGGTGCTTCAAAATCCCTCATTGCACCTTATATAGGGGTGGGACATAACCACCTTGATTCACCCTACCTTAAACGCTTTTTGCCGAATGCAGCGTGGCACCGAATACATCGGGGGTCCATTATACCCAACGATGACGTCTTTCAAGTTCCCACTCAATTCACTTTTGAAATCATCTACCAGTCCTGTAACTGTAACACAAAAAAACAACAATAATCAGTGAAAATGGTTTTGGAAAAGGAGTGTTTCCGTAGCCGTATACGCTACCTAACCCCGGCGTTTCCGTAGCCGTATACGGCTATATAACCAAAACGGCTTTTTGGTTAGGAAGCCGTATACGGCTACGGAGCGTGTCCACATTGAATCGGTTTTTGCCGGACACAGTCATGCGTGACGAACGATGCATGCCATATTTATGTACGACAGTGAGTGCAACAGTGGATTTCACATATCAGGGTCTCCTATCGAAAGTACCTGATTTCCCTGATGTAAAGCTTTCCATAAAAATATCCCTCCAAAGGATGAAGCTGAAGAAATCAATTGTTTGACTTTATTCACACGTATGCAGCTGCCAATATTTAGTCTACACTATATGAGACATAAAAACTACCATCGCTTCTTACCAATTGCTAGGTAGCCATCTCTGAGGTCTCCAGAGGTCTCGCTTATTATTGCTCCCTCTATCCCTAAATCGGATATCTGAAAGTGAATATAACACAAAGGTAAAACAAGTAGAAATCCAAATTACATGGGGCATGATTTTGTCCCTGCCAGCCCCATGTGACTCTGAGGTGACCTTTGACCCCATGTGTTGCAGAATTTCCAAAGCTTCACTCCAAGTCTCTCTGAATCCATCAATGATGACCTTTGACCTCACACCTTGTGTGTGAATCTACTCAACAATCAGTGGCGTACCAACTCGAAAAAGCGGGACAATATGGACCAAAATATGCATTTTCATCCTTTTTTAAGGAATTTCGACCAATTTCAGCCTAAATTTGGGCAAAATTACAGTAAATTCATTTTGCGCATTTTGTCAAATCCAGACTTAATTGGAGCAAATCACCAGGACAACTTATGAATGTTGCCCCCTCTTGCGGGACGACTTGAAAATTTTTCCCCTTGGGATCGACTGCCTTGGTACGCCACTGTCAACAATTTCATCCAGGTGCCATGAAAATCCAAGTATGCGGATATACAGTAAACTAACGTGAAAAGGTACAATTATGATAATAAAAGTGACGGTGTTGACATGAAGACTTAAAGTAGAGTACAATTTCTTAGAACCATGTTTAAATTGTGTAACAAAAAGACCCTGTACAAAAGATTTGTCATCCTTTGACTTATTTTGACTTATACTTTGTTAAATAGTTATCTTCTGGATACATAACTATTGATCTTTTACTCTTTTGAGGAAGAATTGGTGACATTTCATAACTTTATTGAAGTATTTTGGAAATGCAATCCCCTTGAAACTTATAAAGCACTACAACAAAATATCTAAGTGCTGTACATAATCACACAAACACCAAAAAATACAGTTTCATAAATTAATTGAAATACAATATAAACTTAATATAAACCCAATGATTTTAACATGTAAATTATTTAAAAAGAGATTCAGCTTAATGACCAATTTGCCACCCATACCAACTCATATGGGTATACCCCTGAACCACCAACCACTAACTGCTGTATGTTCACTCGGCTCGGATCAGTTAATATAACAGTTGGTGCCCACTTTAGGGCTCAGAATTGTATATATGTGACCTTTGACGTTAATATGACCTTTGAACTCAATAACTCAAATTGCCCAAGGGTGCTAAGGTTGCCCCAGTGGATTCTTCTACTAGACACCCTGATCAAAACATTTAGCAATAAAAATGTCCAATTGGTACCCACTTTCATACCCTCCAAATTCTAACCGACTATCCAGATCTGTCCCTATTATAATATACTCCCCGCCTAAAAAATCCGAACGATGTTGAAATGGCCATCAACGTGCTCAAACTTGCTTTCAAATGAACGCGCCAAGCCAGCTGGATAAATCTCTTAAACTTCCACATCATGCTTCATTATCAATGCATTACGGACACAGGTCAATAAGCAAACACATTATGTGAACAACGCTCCTGGCATTTATTATTATAATTCACCTACATACCTTTTTAATACAGTAATTTATATAGTTCGGATTTTTTAGGCGGGGAGTATAGTTCCTATATAGGACAAATATAGGACAAATATATAATTCGTACAAAAAGTAGGCCTACCTTATTGTACTCATCAAATGTAGCTTGTAGCTGTGTGTAGCTTCTAATAGCGAGTATTCTTTGTATTTCTGCCTCATTTGTACCCCAGAACCTTTCACCAGCCTAGTTCAATTCCATTCAGCAAGGGACAAAAATAAAACCAAGGTAAGTTTCAAGGTATAAAACATGAGATCGGTTTAAAGGTGTAAAACAGTACTTAAAGGTCCATGGTCCGATCGCTAAATAGCCTCGTCCCCAGTGACCCCAGATTTTACCGGAAGTGGTCAAAATTTTGATATCTGAAGAAAGCTACTATTTTGCTCATTTACCCTGTGGAATCTTAGAGCTGTAAGATGTTTGATTTGGATGTCATGAACGAAAATGTGGCCCATATTGGTCAACCAATATTATTTTTTTGCAGGACTCTATGGGACTTAAAGAGACACTGGCACATTTGAAAAATAGTGCGCCCTCAAGATTTTTCAAAATCGATATTTTTGCATGGTTGTAAGGGTTTTATATACAAAAGCCCTCACCCGAAATGATTAAGACCAAATCAGCTTCCTTATGGGTAAACAGAACGATTTTATAATTTAACGTCGCCGGCGAACGTTAAATTCAACAGACGACGAAAATGGCGTTTAACACAAGAACACGCAAGCCGTATGCATGTTTCCCACGCTTTGCACACTGTTTGATCGGTCTATACCCTTTGTGGTTTTAATATCAGTGAGTACGAGTCAAACATATTCATGTAATATACACATTTGTTGATTAAAGTTATGGAAAACTTAAAAGTTGGCCTACAAATTACCTGGATGTCTTTATCCTCATATCAATGTCCCTATCTGTTTTGGGGTATGTTATTTTTATGTGTAAAATATATCTCTATTCTTCCAATGGCCTAGACTATCATTTGAGAGCAAATTGAAGAAATTTCATATTTTGTGAAAATGTGCCAGTGCCGCTTTAAAAATGTTTTAACTCTCATTTGAAAACGGATTAAAATATTGGCACAAAACTTTACAGATAGGGTTTTGGGGGTCAAAGTCATTCAATCAAGATGAAAACTTTATATATTAAGATTGGACCATCCACCTTTAAAATAATGACAATTGTTTTAGGACATGTTGTAGATACTTACATTGTACAAGACTTGTGCATCTTTTTTGGCCTTGTCCTCATCTACTTCGAAATTTTCCTCTCGACCAGCCTAAAACAAAGCAATTGGCGAGTAATAATCAATTGAAGATCATGCATTTCGTTTCGTAATTTATTCATGTTTTAGGGCAATTGCTTGAGGTATAGTTGAATATAGTTTAAATTGTATAGAGGGTGTGTATACTCTGAATATTTGTTAACAATGCAAGATAAGAATAAATGTTTTACCGCACACATGGCTAGTAGAAGCCGTTTGAAATCTCCGCTAGTGTCGCCCTCAATGTCCTTTTCTATCTTCCGCTTAAATTCTGCATTGTAGTTAAAAATACAAAACATAAATATAGCAGTGTGAAAAAAAAATGATGACTGCCAGATTAATATATTGCTGTTTAGGTTAATATAGTTTTCCCGGATGATTTTGCAAAATGCGCACAATATTTTGTAGAATATAAATTCCATTTCACGCTTTTTTTTTCAGAATGGGTGAGGTATGGTGTCAATTTCACCAAAGCTAAGATTTGATTTCAATTATTTTTGTTCAAATCTGAATGCATTTAATATATGGCATAAATACATGATTAGGCTTTTTGGTTTGACATTTTCATGCAATGGCGTAACAGGCGGGGGGGAAGGTTGCCCCCCTGACGACTTTGGCCGGGAAAAAATTGCAAAAATTATGCCAAATCAGCCTTTTTTTAGCCCTCTGAGCGGAAAAATTGGCCTTTTGGCCCCCCTGAGAGGGCAAATTTCCCAAGACTGGGAAATTTGCCCCCTCAAAGCGCGAGCGGGCAGGCCCGATACGGCACTGGTTTCATGTATATATATGCGTGGCTGATTTTAATGTATGTGCAATTGATGAGGTAAGGCTAAGAAAAAAACCTGTCTCAGCTTCCCATTCGCATATGTGTAAAAATTAACATTTTACCGCATTTCTTTTTGTCACGAAAATTGATTTTATATAGAGAAATTTATGACAAAGCGAATGTAGCATTATTAATCGCAAATGAACTCTGCTGTGCTGTGGATGGGACTCGAACCCATAATATTTTTTTAAAGTTCTGGCTGCGTCAGCTTGTGTACAGGATATTAAAAAGTAAGTAATTATTCAAGCTGAGTATGGCTTGAGGTAAATAATTTACATTAACTTTTTGTGGAAGGCGAATACAAACTTTACAAATAAATATGCACATTGTACGAAATCGCTCGAGAAACCTATTATGAGCTCAATATTTGTTTTTATTCTGCACATGCATGTTGACTTTATTTTTTTAAAGAATTCCACCTGTTTCATACCATCATTAAAATAACAAAAAATCATACCAGTTTGATAGGCTTCTTTAATGGCTTTGAGTTCCTGTTAAAAACAAATAAATTAATCATGTCAGTTCTTGCCAGCCATGACATATTACAAAACACAAGAGAAAATGTCGGCGTCTCTGAACTTAATTAGCAATGATATTTTTTCTAACAAATAACTTACATTGAATCCTATCAAACACATCAAACAGAACAAACATCATTCCAGGCCACAGACTGTATGAACGGCCAAGCAGAGCAGAAAAATACAAATTACATGAAATATTTGATGAACTTGATTACTTATCAGAACTATGTACAATGAAAGGATCAGGAGTTTGTAATAAATACTAAATAAAATAAAATCTTACAAATATGTTTTTATTTTCAAAAAACAAAATAAAATCTTAACACTTAATTTTTTCCCAGACAAATTTCATGATGGTCTACCTCATAAAAAGTGTCTGCTAAATATGTTTTTTAAAAGATTTAAAGGTATGTGTCCCTTTAATGGTCCTATCACCAAAAACATCTGATTAAAAATTTTACATTAAATTGATTCATTTGGTGCAAAATTGAATTTCCCCTATTGTGCACTCTTTGCCTATGGAAAATAATTTTTGCTGCCTCACGGTCTTTATGACATTATTGTGATGTCATAAAGGGTATGCTGGTACTTGTTTTGGTATTAATGGAAAGAGAATGACTATAGCTATCTATTGGTACCAAGATCAAGTGCTTAAAGTGTGACTCAGAGATTTTGAAATATAATTTTGTTTGTGTAGTAATTAAAAATAGTCATCTAGAACGACAGGTAGTCACCTAAAATGCTTAATTCCGAAGTTAGAGATGAATCGGATTTTCCGTTTTCATGCAGTAAACATTTATGCACAGTATAACAGTCCCATAGGATACCGTGTATAACAAATATTCCTGATCCGGAATTTTAGAACAAACTTGTGATTTTCTATATGAAGGACTTCGATTTGAGCTAGTTATTTTACACAGTGAGTAGTATATGGACAGGCATTATGCATATGCAAAAAACATGATTTGTTTGAAAAATGAGTGCGCCCTCATCGGGAAATCTCTGAGTCAGCCTTTAATAACAAATTTCCAAGGGAAGTTAATGTGTTGCAAAAAAGGCTTGGTAAGTCAAGGGATAACACACAGATGCATTTTTTTCACTTAGCCTAAAGGATGATATTAGCATTTCTAACACAATTGAGTGTATTTTCACTTTGATTAGTCCAATTTTCATGATTCAACATTCATATAGAAAGTTTCAGTAAACCAACTATCCTAATGTTGTTTGTTTTTTTATAGTGAAAAAATATTTTTTGTATTGATGGGTACTAATCATTCTAGGACACACTGTATAAAATTTGCTAAACAGTATAATCGAGAATATAACCTAAGATAAATTCAGTTGTCTTCTTACATACATCGTTGTTCCGCGTACACAGAACTTCCACGAGTGCCTTCTCGTCAGTGCCAAGGCCCTAAATTTGAAAGCAAAGCAAAGAAAGGAATATCTTATAAAATATAACATCTTATAAACTCGTAATTATACTCTTCGTAAATGAAACAATGTTTTGTTTAAAAAAATATGTGAAATACTATACAAAACCGTTATTTTGAGTATTTGGAGACAATCCACTCAGTTTTTAAGGTGCAACGAGATATTTCATATATCAGGTGTCCCTAAAAAATAGAAAGTACTGATTTTTGCCCTGATGTAAAGCTTTCCATCAAAAATATCCCCATCTGAAAGGATAAAGCTGAGAAATATTTCTTTGGTACAAAAATTGTGAAATTTCTAATTTCGTATTGGAGCAAATACGAAATTCAGCCTATGTTTTATATTGAAAAATAAGCAAATCAAAATCACCCTTTTTCTCTGTTTAAGCCATTTCTGTAGCAAAATACATGGTAAGAAATCTATTAAGTGTCTAATCTATATGAAATTACTATTATGACACAATATTTGGGTGCTTCAAAATCCCTTGTTGCACCTTTAATACAGGGGGACATAAACCACCTTGATTCAGCCCTACCTTAACAGCTTTTCGAATGCAGCGTGCACCGTATACATCTGGAGGGTCCATTAGACCAACGATGACGTCTTTCAAGTTACCACCCAATTCACTTTTGAAATCATCTACCAGTTCCTGTAACATGTAACAAAAACAAAATATATCAGTGAAAATGGTTTTGGAAAATGCACTCGAAATGTTTTATTCGTAGCTGTTAAATAATTTTGTGCGAAATTCCTCAAGACGTGACTGAAATGACTTTCAATAATGTTCCTCTTTAGAGCTGGGTGACCTGATCATCGTTTGATTTTTCATAATGAAGTTTTCTCTCTCAAATGGAAGCATATCACCAAAACATCCAGTTACAAATTTGAAGTTAAATCAATTCTGCCGTTTGGATATTACAAGCAAATGTGTGTGTGGTCTACCACATTTGGAGACGTTTTTGTTCATAACATCAAAAGGAAACATTTCCTTGGCCTCATGTTAAATTTCACTGGGGTGATTAGAAAAATATGAACTTTCTTCTGCTCAATTTTGATGGAGTAAAGTGCGATGACGAGGTTGCGTGTGACCAAAATTTCTTGCGCATATTATTTCCACTGAGAACCATATATGCTAGGATCATGAAAATTGTTTGGTAGATCACAATAGTCTACATCAAGTTCGATGAAGAATGACATTTGACCTCATTTCCAGGTCAGAGGATCAAATTGAAATCGTTCCTGGTCGAGGGGTTTTCAGGACTTACCCTTCCATAACAGGCCTTATAGTACTGTCTGGTTTCTTGACGTTGTGCATTGGTCCTAGCAGCGATACAATCAATAATAGCTCTCTCCTCTGTACCTGGGTTAAGTAAAATAATTGATCTTCGTCAGAATTAATGTGACATAAGGCAAACACGGCAAAATAATTAAACTTTTACAAGCTGTGTGCAAACTGCATGCATGCACTGTAATTTATTAAATTAACTGACAAGTTGATTTAATCAAGGTATCGCCATATCATGTGCATGGGCCATGGAATCATTGGGATGGAATACAGGCTTTACAGCAAGAACAAGAGGTGGCATATATCGAGTAAACTGCAAATACGTTCCCCTGATTAGTAGGGTTATAAATGAGAATCCTGTTCTCGAAGTTTGGGGAAGAAGGTTTGAAGATGTTTTTTCTAAGTTTGAAGGGCGCTGAATCAGAATTTTGGGGTCCAACCTCTGGGAAATCTGGGAAACTTTGTAATGAGACAAATACATTGGTGTACATTTGAACACAGTTTCACTTGATTTCAAATTTACCCGTGTACTAATTTTACCCCTATAAAAATTCCCCACATTTCCCAGAAGTTGGACCCACAAATTCTGATTCGGCACCTTAGAAAAAAACATCTTCAAACCTTCTTCCCCAAACTTCGAGAATAGGATTCCGATTTATAACCCTAAACGTGGATGACTGGTTACCACACTCTGAAGTTTCTCTCCAGTTGCGCTTGTTGTAGCTTCTGTTGTTGTTGGTGATGCGTGTGGGTTCCCAATTTGATACAAAATTCAATTGATGCGTCTAATGAAATCGGTTTTAAGACACTTCTTGATTTGGTGTCTTCTAGTTAAAATGACTGTTGAAAACCGGTGTTGAAAGAACATAATCTTGAATCGTGTCTTCAGGCGACAAACACGATTCTATTAAAGTTTTTTCATTGTTGCAGACATGTTTATTTGCAAGACATGTCTGAAACATATGAAGCCACGATTTTCACAAGTGTATACCAAAATGTTGCCATAGTCTTCCGAATTTAGAGGGTGGCGGTAACTCGCCACAAGATAAAGTGCCTTAGTTAACTACTTGATTAAACAACGGTTTATGCCATTTATCAAGTAAAATGGAACATAGCAGAGTGCTTTGGCATTATAACATAAGGTGTTGACAATTCCAACTGAATGGTTCATTAAACATGCTGAAAGTGACTCATTTTATGCGAGGCCGATTAATGCACATATTGCTAGTATAAACGAAACAGTATAAATGTCCAAAGTAATTCTTATTCTATGATAACAACTGAAAATATACTATATCTTGCATGTTACAAGATACCAGATTCATTGATTGTGTATAGTTGGCTCCCATGCGATAAAACATAAGTCATGTCCTACAAGTGTTTCATTCTCCATGCAATGCCGCAATTTCAAGTAAACGTGTTCAGCTGTGTTCGATACGAGGCGATATCAGCCTCTATACAATGGATAGGCTATACAACAGTAATTGTATATTAGATGAATGAAGCAACCGGCGGACATCTTGGTCTACCGAACACAAATAGCATTCCAGAGACACCTGTTTAACAGAAGTTGTTTCCCGGGTGCGAGTTTTAGAGACATGCCTATTGCCATCCCATACGCGCGCAACTTCAAATACAATGAGCTCACTGAATTGGCTTCATTCTGTAGTCTGTTATGTCGCTTATCCACATTTTAATGGGAACACATTTTGAAAAAAAAAAAAAAAAAAAATTAACCACCTGCTTGGGCTCTTTTTGGATGACCAATATGGCCGTCAGTGCCTCAATTACGAAGCCCAGGTTTCCATTGTATAGAGATCAGTGAGCCCGACTCCGGAGAGAAAAATTAACCCGATATCCTCTGATGCTCAGACTTTCTGGTGTGGTACAATAAACCCATATCTACTAAAAACCTTATTTTTTAGCTCTCTGATTAATGAGCTCTCTGATTACGATTGAGGCATATATCTTACCTACTCCTTTCATAGCCTTTCGAAGAATTACCGCATCAGACTCCTTATCAAAGTCGGTCGGTCCAACTACGGTCCCCTATAAATGGCACCACCATTTAAAAAAATTGTTAAGCATAAAGCTGCAAAAGTTGAATTTTATATAAACGGCAATGTCCAAAGACATTAACATTAACGCATAGAATTGGTAAATTAAAAATACGTATAACAGTTAATAATTAAACTTCTGAACTAATCAATAAATATAAAAGAATTGAAGGTTGTCTTTCAAAAAAAAGGCTACTTATAGATATATTAACTCTTGCATGCGAAAGGCGAGTATAAGAGAAAATTTCAGTAGCTTCCCACCATTATGCATGCTTCAATGGAGGTTTGTGTACAGCTATGACTTGATGTGAATCGTTAGAGATGAAAACATGGGGTTAATTTGACAGTACTGATCACAAACTGGCATTTTAAGAATGATACTCATCTCAAACGATTCACATGACTACCTGTACAATAAAACTGCCATGGGCCAGCATGCATTGTGGGAAGGCTACGAATTTCTCTTGGCGAGTATATTCTCGCCCTCTCAAAGATAATTTTGGGAAATTTTTGTCTTTTTTGGTATTAAATTATTTATTTTTTGAAATTTTAGGTTTTTTCTTTTTTTAAAAAATTAATTTAAATGAGTCCAAAGAAGACCTAGCCTTTGTTTTTCGTTTTGATGAACCCCAAATGAGACCTACCAAATATTTGAAAGCCATCTCATCTGCCATTATACTGATTTGCGTTATAGTATTTCCCAGAGCGTGCAAAGATGTTAACTTATCGACGTAGATCCAAAATACAAAAGTGCCTAAAATTGTAAACAAACGGGGACACTTTTAAACGTGACAAATACATGCTTGAGCTGAATATGGTGTAATTTATCTTCATCAAATTGATGATCAATATTGAATAAAGCATTTTATGCAGACTAATGACGATTTATATTGTATTTCAGTCCAGCGATATAAGAGCCACGCATTTTAGTAATGCTGGCAGGACCACTTAGCAATCCGTTGTGCGGTTGTATGTGTGGAATGTATGTATGGGTGTGTTGTGGGATGTGTGGTCACTAAAATTGTTAAGGTTTTTTTTTTTAAATTGACTCAATTGAAAAGTTGAACTTGAGAATTGGAACCAAAACTTCTGTTTCATAGGTGCACAATGGGTCCCTCAGATGTTTGATGTCAAAGGTCATGTTGAAGGTCAAAGTTTCATGTGAGGTCAAAGGTGAAAAAATGGGCTAAACCCGTCAAAAGACCCCTAAATTGAAAACTTGAAGTTCAATTGGAACCCAAACTTGTGTCATAGGGACACATGGGATCCCTCATAGGTGGATGGGTCAAGGTCATGTGCCAGGATCAAAGGTCATGGGGCGACCCACAGCTTATATTTTTGAACTAATATAGGAAGGTGCGCGAAAGCCGAGACCGCGAAATTCTAGGTTTTTATCTCTTCTCGCTCTCTCACTTGCCTCTTTGTTCCTTTCACATTCACTTGAATGTTCAAAAGGAAGGTTTTAAATGTTCCTCTTCCTTTTAAGACTACTAACAATCTACGAGAAACATGATAATTTTTTGCTTTTTTGAATTTATTACTTTGATTTGTGGCACTAAATTCTCTAATACCTTTTTCACCGACATGACCGATCCATTCCTAGCAGCAAAACTTCGTTAGGGCTAAACATGGAGGCCAAATCATATCTGTGTGGAATCCTTTACGTTATGTCACTTTTTGATTCATTACTTGCCAATAAACCGTCTGTGCTCGTGGGAATTTGTGTCTAGTAATCATAGTGACGAATTTCCATGGAACTTGAGTCAAAAATGTAACCCGGAGTAGTTTAATGATTATATTATAATAATATTAATAGACATGATGTCAAGACGTGCACGAATCACAGGCCGTAGCAGCGTCACTACCCGTCATAACAATGATATGAAGAAGTTTATCGACCCCTAAAGTAAAAGATTATATAGAAGTTATCCAGACAGATGATTTTATCAAAGAGAGATAGGTATCAAGGAAGGGCACAAGTACGTAAGAAACAAGCCTCACCCGTCAAAACTCTAGCATTCTCGCTAAGGATAATTAACTTCGGAAATTTAGAATATCAAGAAGCAGTTAAGAAAGATCCTCGTGATTGCATCAAACAAAGACAATATAATAGGTTCAACAAGGGTCGTGATTCAGAGAGAGTTTTGCGTAAGTGATGACAGACTATCAAGCTTGCCACATATGAACAAACTTCTCATCGATATTTTTTGGGAAAAGGGATCGCAGAATGTTTTTCTTGATCCCAAAAAAACCAATTTTTCTTGATCCCAAAAAAACAAACCAAATTATATTAAAATGTTTTAATAATAAAATTAAGATGGCAATGGGCTTGACAAATAAGTCAAAATTTTTAAGTTTTTAAAAGGATTCCCCCTGAGCCACACACATAAACACAAAAAGACACAGCACCCCCCCCCCCGTATTTTTGCTTCTCTCTCTCTCCCCATATGCTAGTTTCGCCACTTTAAAATAACTCTCAAAATGTTGTCTTTTGAAGAATATTTTCGCTTTGTAATTATTTCCATATGAATTGATGGATGGGTAGATGGAGTGGGAGACTAGGTGGGAGAGGGAAAGAGAGTGTACTTAAAAGAAAAATACACCTTTGATAAACAGCTAAATTCGTCTTCAGATAAACCTTTTTGATATATATATATTGAAACGTCTATGGGATAATCAGCATTAATTAATTAGGCCTACTGCTGATTAACTCATCATTTATTTCAGATATCCTATAGCTGTCTCTGATACAGTATACAAGAAATAGCACAGGTATTAATAATAACTAAGGGTAATATGGGTAGGTAACTTTACCCACCCAAATGTGTGACAAATCACTGTACTTTGTATCACGCATTTGATCCTCTGCAATGTATATGTGTGTTCTGTTACATGATGCTACTGTAGTTGTATCGATTGCAGCTACTATAATTATCCAGCAGGATATTGCCTGTAAGGTTGAATGGTCCATTAACATGATTAACAATTTATACTCCGCGAAATTTAACTAGGCTTTCATTTATTTTAGGCTAATATTGTCTTCAAACGCCTATAATTCAAAGTTACAACGCGAATATTTTTTTTAATTATATTTCCAAAAATGCCAGTAAATTTAAAGGCAACATTTGTATTTATATATTGAATACCTACGTACAAGATTTGGCGTGTTATATGAAATTATACATCGCTAATATATACAAAATACATGTTTTCCATGAAGTTTGTTTCATTTAAAACAAAAACAAATAAAGGAGAATAAAGATACCTGGTGATATAATAAGCATTAAGCAATAGTTTAGAACTATTAAACACGCTATGGCTTTACACGTTGCTCACGCTCAAATGATTTTGGTTGTAAATCTCTCAACTCGACTTGACGATAATCACGATTCTTAAGTAGCCTCCTGGGCTAGATGAAATGCATGCAGAGAATTGCGTGCGCCCATTTATGCGTGTAGTAAAGTGTCATTAGATACCTATCCTGATTTTAGCTATTAGCATCATTAGTTTTCATTCATCATTCATATCTTAATCTACGTGGCCTAATTCTGATAATTTTTCATATGCTTATGTAGAGGTTTTCACATACAGTACATTTATGATGTTGAATCCAACCTAGAAGGTGTTGTTCTGACAAGAGACATTTAATTTTTCTCAAAACATGAGCTAGCTTACATGACAATACAATCAATTGCATAATCAATTGTGACACCTTTCCCACATACCATTTGAGTGAACCGTAAAACCGTCGTTTGTTTGTTTGTTTATACATGAAATTCAGTTGTACGTGATATTCAATTCAATTGAATTGAATATCACCGTACAACTTCATGAAAAAAAACAACGGTTTTACGGTTCACTCAAACGGTATATGGGAATGGTGTGACAATTGATTATGTAATTGATTGTATTGTCATGTACGTCTAATAGTGGATGAGCTAGGACCCAGGTCAAACATCAGGTCATCGTTTAACCCCCCCTCACTACAAAAGGTTTGCAACCTTTGGTAGTTAGTATGGGACCCTCTATTCACGCTAGGTAGGGTAGTACTCTCAAATTGTGGTGTCCCTTTTTCAATAGGGCCCAATTTAAGTTTACACAGGGGTCAAAGCTTTTCAAACTGCTCCAATCAATGTTTGACATGTAATGCTACTGGCCGTCTAGTCACAAGGATTCCAAAAATGTATAGTGTTTGGGTTGTTTTTGTACCACTATGACCAATGGTTTTGGAGTTATGGTCAAAATGGCTCAAAATGGTAAAAAGGGTCAATTTCTATTGTACAGGTTTCAAAATTGGAAGGTTGCTTTCCATTTTGTGAAAACTGAAGAAGTTGTTCACTAGCTTAATGAAGTCCAAAATAAGGGAATAGTTTGTACCATTGCAATGCTAGTTACCATGTCTATGGGACAGATAGGTCATAGGTCAACATACCCAATGGTGTTGACCTTCTTTGCCCTTATCTCCTTAAGTAAGCATTAACAAATACATACGATAACATTTTATGAGTCCTCTACCTCAGGCAATACTGGCAAGTATTTAAAATATAATCAAATAGACTTTTAAATGTTGACCCCTTACCAATTGTAAATTGACCTTTTTTACCATTTTTTAGCCATTTTACCTTATAACTCCAAAACCATGGTCGTAGTGTACAAACTATACATTTTATGGAATCCTTATGATTAGATGGACCATAGGCATACATTTTAACATCACTGGGGCATTTTAAAAGTTTGACCCCTGTGTCAACTTAAATGGCCCCTATTGAAAAAGGATACCACAATTTGGAGAGTACTACCTACCAATCATTGATGTAGAGGGTCCCATACTAACATACCCAAGGTGTCAAACCTTTTCTGTAGTGGGAGGTAAAAGAATTCCTTAAATAAGGGCCCCTATGATATTCTGCTCCTCCTCTATAGGGGTTCACTCGGTTACACAAAATGAACACTTTGATTAACAAACAACACGCCTGTGTCCATCCGAAATTGTGCTTTTCCAGTGACAAATACACCTATACTTTATATTCACCATAAGATGAAACATGACCTTTGATAAAGTACAATTGAATAACTCCAGGAAAGAGGGTAATGTACATCGCAGTCATATTGGATTTTGGCACACTTTTAGGGCCTCTCCTAACAAAATGTGTAGAATATAAGTGGCCAAAGAATGGCGTCAGCTCCACCTTCACACGAACAGGGCATAGGTTTGTTTTTCTTTGTGTAACCCTCTTATTTTGCTTACTTTCGCTTTGTTTTCTTGTTTTGCTTTGCTTTGTGTTGTTGTTTTCATTTCGTTTTGTTTTGCTTTGTTTTTTGGGGGGTTTCGTCGTCTCGCTTTGATTTGTCTTGCTTGGTTTGTTTAGTTATGTTTGGTTCAGTTTTGGATTTGCTTTAGATTTGTTTTATTTTGTGTCTTGGTTTTGTTTTGGTTTGCTTTGTGTTTTGTTTCCTTTCGCCTGCTTTGCTTTGCTTGGTGTAGTTCGGTTTTTGGATTTGCTTTTGTTTGGATTTTGTGTCTCTTTCTTTTGCATGCGTTTGTGTTTGTTTTGGTTTCGTCGTCTTGCTTTGCTCGGTTTGGTTTGGTTTTCGTTCTTTTTATTTGCTTTTGGTTTGCTTGTATCTTGTTTTGTTATGCGTATGCTTTGCTAAAGTTTGCTTCGCTTTGCCTTACAATTGCTTTGTTGCTTTCTTTGTTTTTGTGAAATCGTCGGAACACTTGTGGCAAATTGTTGACTCTCACAATAATCGAATAATTGAATAGTTTAAGGTAATAGACTACCGGATATGTTAGGCTTAAAATGTTTTTTAGAAACATGCTTATAAAGGCGGCAAATTGTAATCATTTCTGTTTTTGCTTTAAATTGACAAATTCGGAGTTGTCATTTTACCCTTTTGTGCTTTAATTCCATATCTCGCGTAGATTAAGATAAAAAACCTTTTATAATAATCACGCGTGGGGTCTTTTGTTTTTTCAGAATAATATTTTTTACTCATGCTGGTATCAGCATACTGGCGCATACCTCAATAAATTTATTCTAATACTTGAGTCTCGAGGTTTGAAGTGAAAATCATGCTATTGCACCCATTTTCCTTATGACATTTTGGGACACAAACCGGTAACTAAACCTAACGCTTTAACGTGTAAAATCTATATTGGAGAAGGATTCACAGCTGCTGTACACGTATGTGGTGTTAAAAGTTATGAAAAAGTAAAGTATCTCATGATTTCATCGAGAACCATCCTGTATGCCCTGTTTAAGTAGATTATATGGCGAAAATCACCATCACAAAAGTATCTGATCTTTTTGAGAACCACTATTTAAA
>JAMKCH010019535.1:0-38345 GCA_023653785.1 Ophioderma brevispina
TATCTATCGATTAGAGATCGGGACGCTTTTCCAATCAGCGACGGAAGTGATGTCATAAAAATGCTGAACACGTCTACGCTCCTTGCGATTGCTTAGTATATCTGGGCAATGAGCAGCGCTCAACCATAAAAGGAATTAGTCCTTGCCATCGAGAGACCACATCGACAGTATTGGAAGTGCTATATATGTGAAAACAGGCACCGTGTGGAAGCAACCTCAATTTTTTTCTCTCTGCTGACAACAACATCGAAGTCATCGCCATTGAGCTCAGCTCTGGGTCATAGTACATCAGTCTTACAAACCTCCATCAGTAGTTTTCAAGCACCCTCAATTAATCTCGGGAATCACACCAAACCTCACTTCTTCATTTTCTTCATGGCGATTTCAACAGCTATAGTATCCAATGGGAGCTACAATGCAACCATCAAGGGACAAGCTACCGAGAATGGGTAGATGTCACATCATACGTCTCCTTCACACCCTATGCTGCAGCCATCATTTTATAGTGCCCGATGCAAAAGAGGTTACAACCCTGGTCTAGCTATTGTTAGCAAAAACAGATCTAAACTGTGTACCAAGATTGTTCTGGATCCTCGTCCACTAAATCAACATCGACCAATCGACATCAAGTAACGCTGCCCAGCAAGACCAAAAAAGTGCCTTTTAAGCAAACCCTCAACGATAGAAATAAAACAGACGGACAAAGATCACTGATGACCGGGATCAGACACGTGAGAGATTGCTCCAAAACACCAGACTATGCCAACTTTTGCCCAACAGTGAACAAGACTGCCCAGGGGTATTCAAATTAGAAGCTGTAGGAAGGAATATATCAGTCCTTTCCAAGGAATGTGCTAAAAGAATATCAAGAGTACAATACCATGTTTGAAACTGATTCTTTCTCAGCAAAACCCAACTGCTAAAGGAGAGGAAGTGTAGAGCAGGACAGCCATTAGAACAAGATCAAAATCTGGCATACTTTAATTGAGTCCACCGATATGACCCTAACAGCAAGGAAGCATGGTCTACCATCCGAAAACTTCGCGGGGAATCCAACAGAACCTCACAGCAGGCAACCAAGTTACACCCAAACAAAGTTGCCCACCAACTGCTTTGAAATGGCAAGTGCAGCAAGAACCCCAAGAAGAAGTCAAAACTAGACCGTAAGAGATATAGTGGAAACCTGCCGTTTCACTCGCCCCTTCAACATGACGAATTGGAAACAACGTTGCTAGGCTTAACCAGGAGGGCAAGTAGCCGTGGACAAACATCGGCCCAGTGAAAAGGAGTGGCTTCTTGAGCTCTACAGTTGCCGCCTTGTTTTCCGCGGGTTCCCAGCGGGTTCTGGGAGGGGTCCCGTATGATCCCAAAGATATTGGACCCAATGTCGATCCTCAGGGCATGCCTGTGGGCTCTTGGACGTCTCCAGGCTCAGGCCGCATCGAATCTGTGGTGGAAGGCCACCATCGGCCAGAGGCAGGCGAGTGTTTCCTGTACGGGCAGATCGGCAACAAGCAAAGAGTGCTCGACCTGGTCGGCACATCGAGGATTGTCTCGGGGCCGGGTTATGTTACAGGTGCTTGCTCAGTGGAATCTGAAACTCGCCGGAGCGTCGCTTGGATGCGCTTTGTAAGTTCAAACTTACACTTGACGAGTTACGCTAAATAAATCAAACTTACAATCGATCAAATTGTCTCTATGAAGCCAGGCTATCCTTCCTGCCGGACCATATCTTCTTTACAAAGGTATGCACGGACGTGAAGGTACATGGGAGGACTCTGAAATGTGTTAAACTTGTCATAATTTATGTTTCAAACCGTTTAAAATGTTTTGATATCCTTGCTTGTTCTGCTCTGATCATTTGGAACAAGTCAAAATTCCTACTCACTCTTAAAGTCTGACTCAGAGATTTGAAATATCATTTTTTGTGTAATGCATAATTGAAAAATAGTCAACAGAAATAAATGATATTAACCTAATGCACAATTCTGAAATGGAGATGAATATAGGATCTTTTCGTTTGAGTGCGTAAACTCTTTATGTGTAGTATTACGTTCCCATAGGATACTGTGTATAACAAAAATGCCGGATCCGGAGATTTTATAACAAGTTGTGATTTCTATATGAAGTGAATTCGATTAAGCTTAGCATTTTCAACAGTGACTCCGTATATGGACAAGATTATGTACATGCAAAAACACGATATTTTTTTTGGAAATTGAGGGGCCTTCTCAGGAAAATTCTGAGTCGGCCTGAATTGCGTATACGCACTCATGCATGAAACATAATTCCCTTTAAAAATGCAGGACCGGGAACATAGGCTCAAACTTTATTTTAACATGAGAGGCATTTGGTTTTCACCCAGTGATGAACCTATAGTTCACAGTCTGTGCATGTATTCCTAAGGTCACATGGATTCAGGAAATGATCTAGCTTGTAACGATGTTTGCAAGTTTAAGCCAAAAATGTTAAAAACGTCAACGTTAGACCCTCCACAGGGGTCAATATTGAATAAAATAGCCTCGATATCCCAACAAAATAGTTTCAAACCCTTCGTCTTACCCTAATATCGATAAACAACAAGATAACTGTCTTCTTCTTATTGTATCCAAAACACTGGTTCTAAATATGATCCAGCCAGGTGGATACATGTCTGGCTGCTTCACTGATTCTGCAAAAGTTCCCTGTTTGTGCATTGTTGCACAACTATTGGGCAGACCAAGAGAGATTCCATTGGGCCTCTGTTGAGTTCCACAATCACGGTAGTGTAGTATCTGCTTTTGCAGGTAGTCCCACTTCTACAAAGAAACCCCAGGACGGGCCGGCTCTGGCTCTCAATACGCCGAGGCACACGACCACCTAGCCAAACGAGGAGCCAGCCCCAGGCGGAAGACACCCACCAGGCTCAAACCAATAGACGCCACCTGGCTGACAGCAAGTCCCCCACCCCCCCCCCACCTCCACAAGGGAGACCCCCCCCCCCCCCGACTGCCCCTCAAGGTGTCGGACCCTGAACAAACCAACTCTCCATGGATCCGAGGCTTCTTCTTCTTAGCCGATCCAAAGTCAGTGGTTAAGGCTATTGGTGGGTGGTGTCAGTATTTATTCAACTGAGTATAAGCTGATCAGGGCCGCGTGTATACATGATACCAACGCTCCTAACATGGCCACTTTTATGGGACTGGGGCGGATGGGAACAGTCGGAGGGTTGACATCCTACTCTTATTCGACACTGACTGCGCTGTACTTGTACAGTTGATGACTCTCTGCATGTAACACGGGAGTCGACGGCTTAACGTACTCTCCGAAGTACGGGTGCCTTTCATGGTTCATTTGCCATTCCAAGTGAACCATGAAGCGAGAGCGGTATTCGTATTTTATCAATAGCTCGATACAGATTAAATCCAGAATTGAGCCACCCGAATGACTCCCAGCAAGTGACCCCCACCGGAATTCGAACCCGGGATTTTTGGTTAAATTTGCACACACAGGCAAGCCACCCTAATCGCCCTCCACGCTAGGGATTCCGAGGCGGAACAGCAGCGAACCCCGTCGGACACAGGGTGTTCCACATTATATACCCGACAGCCACGCCCCTGCACGCCTGCCACACCACGACGCATCCCTGTGGAGTAAATTCTGCCATAGTACGCACAATGGTCCATTAGTGTTGGGCGAGGACATCTCGCTATCGCTACAAGCGACAGGAGGCATCCAATTGCTTGATTCGCACATAAGCCGCACAGGGCAAGCCCCGCCGGCCACAAGGACACGCGGCGAGCACCCTATATTCCCCGCCGCCAGGGACCCGTTAAAGATGTCACCGCGTGAAACACCACTTCACTCTCCGCCCCCCCCCCCCCAACGTGGGCCCATAAGCGAGGAGAGAGAGAGTTCGGTCCCAGGGCAGAAGGACACTGTGCCCAGGGGGGTTCCAGACAATGGCCCCTTTCCACAAGGCCTCTCATGTTAAAATAAACTTTGAGCTTATGTAACAGGTCACGCCATTTTTAAGGAATTATGTTTCTGCAGACTGCGTATAAGGCATTAAGAGGAAGGAGGACATTTGACTCTTGTTACAAATGATCAGAGAGGGAAAAGCAAGGATACCCAAAAACAGTTTAAACGGTTTAAACATAAAATTATGACAGTTAAACAACAAATTTAATAGTCTCCACATGTACCCTTCACGGTCAGTGCATGCGATTGTAAAGAAGATATGGTCCGGCGGACGATAGTCCGGGCTTAATAGACGGACACGTAATAGATGGAATAATAAAACTAAGTTGAGTGAAGAGTCAACTAATAGGGCCATATTCTTCACCGTTGAGGCGGACTGGGAGTCCAGAGGACAAATCTCCTCCCACACCTGTCTCCTCTGTCGCTCTGTGTGAAAACAGACTGCAAATTCATCTACCGTTTGTGTTGGAATATATCCCACCTATCCAAATTCTTTCCTCGTTCTTGTGTTTTAAAAGGCCATAGTAACGTTAACAATACGTTAACCGCACAATTTCCAAAATGTATTACAGGTTTTCAATAAGAGTCCGTGTAACTGATAATAAGTGAACCTGCGACCTGTAACCGTTTTTTTTGTGTTTGGGTAGGTCACAAAATGCAGAAGTAGTATACCGAACAGTGAATAATAAAGGCAGGAAAGAAAACAGCAAACTGGGTTTCCTTCATCGGAATAGGAAATAAACTAGAAAATCCTCATTAGCTCCATTTAAGAGATGACAGAAACAGTATAAATTGGCTTTTACTGTACATACAAGTGCGAAATGAAAACAATTGTGCTTACCATTTGCTATGAATATATCTAGGGATCGTTAAAATATATTGAAATAAAGGGTTTTATGAGTACAGATCCAAGATTAGAGTCTCAGAACTATTTCAATCCTGTACCGGAGTTGTTCACTCTGGCGACGACGCAGCAGAGCAGACCTATTATAGATGATTGAGGCGCCATCTTGCAGAATATGAGGGAAAAGATGGACTCACTGAAGCAGTTAAATGGCAGCAAGACCTACCAACGTCAAGTGGCTCAGGATCCCACACCAGTACACAAAACAGTTGGTCGGATCTCACAGCTGGAAATGGAAAGAAAAAATAAGACCTGAAAGACACCAAATTCATGGTACCGACTGCAGAAATTGTGCCCAGATGTTTATGGTAGCCCGAAGATTCCGGAAGATATAAAGATGGCACCCCTTCGCCCCCATCATAGACTACCACAGGATCCAATTGCCACACAGGTTTCCAGGTTCTTTAGCGGAACATCTGAGGTTAATTAGTTGGACAAAAATGGTCACCACGTACTGAACTCTAAACAGTTGGTTTCTGAGGATTTAGCGAAAGTGAAATTAGGAAAAAAGATTCAGAATACACGATGCGGTCTCCCATTCTCACCAACACACCAATAGAGCCCCATCTAGACATCATTTAGCCGCAAACTTGAAGAAAGATCGGATCTCTAGTCGAGAACAGGCTCACAGTTGAAGATCTCATGATTCTGTCAAATTTGTTCTCACCACCACTTATTTCAGTCTGGGGGAGGAAATTTACAAACAAGAAAAAGGTGCATCGATGGGCAGTCCACTCGAGTCCCCATTGCTCGTACATCTTTTATGATATGGTTGGGGAGAAGAAGCGTAAAGAACAGCACGGAGGGCGGGCAAATCATCACGCATTTGGAAAACGGATATGTTGACGATGTACTGAGGTAATCAACAGAGGGAAATTGACAACATACTAACCACTCATACTATCATCTAGAAGGACCCTCATTTTCCCACTGACTTAGCCACCGAGCGCGCTCGCGCTCGGTGGCTTGGTCACGGGGGGGGGGGGGGGATGGACACAGGGAGGAACGAGGGTCCTTCTAGATGGACTACCTCAATCAAGTTGACACCACAGGAACATCCACTTCACTTTATGAAGAAGAAAAAGAGGGCAGCATTCCCTTCCTAGACACAATGACCTCTAGAAACGATGGACACTGAAACTGACATGTATCGCAAAGTAGCTGCCTACACCAATCATATCTGCAATAAATTCGCACCACCATTACACCAGGAGTTGGGTGTGGCCAGGAACGTTTAGAAAGGATTGCCATTAATAACGGAGGATGGATGAAGGACAAGAAAAAAGGAGGAAGAGATGTTCGCGCAAGCCTCGCCAGTGCGGCTACCCCGATTGGACTATCACAAGTAAACGCGCAAATGCTCAACCAAAAACCATTAAGAGGGAACTCTACTGCCAATCAAGAAAGACCAAGGGGTTAAGTTGTCCCTTATGGTGAAGCCTAACAGAAAGGATATCTAGGGTCTTTAAGAAACACGGAGAGTCATGTCGGTCCACCCAAGGATAAAAGAGATCCATTCCAAAACAGTGAGTCGGTATATGAAATTGGAGGTTAAAAAAAAACTGCCCAAAATCATATTGGTGGACGAGTGACGACTTTCAAGACCAAGACTGAGGAACACAGGAACAGAGACGGAAAAAAATCAGTGAAAAATATTTCACAAATCACAAAAGAAAGCATAGAAAAGTGTAAATTGAGTGGGACGAGGCTTTAAAATCATGATCACGAACCGGGCAAGCAAAACTACACGTTGGCGAAAGAAGCTATCTGGAAAAAAAGCAAGATCTCATAACATCATAAACAAAGATGAGGGTGCTTACAAGTTTAACAGATCTACGACCATCAGTTGATCATAAACGCAACCTAGTACCAACAAGATGAGTCACTCAATCATCTATAAATAGTTCTGCTCTATGGTCGTCGCCATGAGTGGAACAGACTCACGACAATAGTTGAAATATTCGGGAGTACTACCCAATCTTTTCGATCTTTTACTCAGAAAACAGTTTTATTTATTCTATGAAGGAAAAAACCAGTACCTTTTGAACATGTATCCTAGTTTTGAACCGCAGTCCAGGTCATTCCAGCTTCCTTCGTCGTCTCGGATGATTAAAAGTGGAGTACAATCTTCTCAAATCACAAAATGCAACTATAAACAAATGAATACAAATAACAAATATAAAAAATTAACTAATAAAATAGAACAAATATGTTTTACTGAGATATATCATACATTTATGTTAACATAATAGTGCAAGACGTGATGCTGGTCGAGAATTCTTTGACTTAAAGACAACATTTAAAAACATGATTTTATCGCCCCCCCCCCCCCCCCCCCCCTTCCCCCCCCCCCACCCCACCCCCCCCCCCTACGTGTGTGTGGCTCGGGCCCAGACCTATGTTAGGAGTCTCGCTTGAAGGCATAAAACTCAGGACCTCACTTGGTATGTAGGTTGCCACTAGGTGTGTGTGTGCCCCACAGTGGTTTGCTTATGTTTTGGTTGTGTCTTTTACAGAAATCTAATATAAATAAATTATGTCTTACTGACATAGTTGGGTTAGTGCCAAATGGAAAAAAAAAAATCCATTTTAGTTGTTTTTAGTTCATTTTAAAAGTAAAACATGGATTCTAGTTCGACTGGATCTTTGTAGGCTGCTGAGAGTGGCAATTTGTAGGGTAAAAACACCTACAAATTTTGTTTAATATTTCTATGTACAGACTCGATAAAATCTCGGTGTAATTGGAACCGTGGGCATGCGAAATGGTAGCAGGGAGCGTTGAAAAAAAAATAGCCTTACGGTGTGTTGGTTATAGGGAATCAACATTGAAATTGATTTTTCTCAAATATTTTTTTTTTAACATTTTTAAAAAAGTAAGAAATTTCAATTTTGACTTGAAAAAATAATAGCAGACGGTACGATTAAAAAAAAAATACGCCTTGATTTGGATTTTGATGCTTTTGAGGACATCTTGTTCTGGAGACCGTAAAAAAAATTGACTCGCTAATTTCCAATTTAAGATGTATATATTTATGTGATGAAACAATAAATATATAAAAATCAGAAATCCATTTTTTATATGATGATTAGCGACCACTTTCATTTGCCGAGCTCCATTAAGCCCAGGGGGCGCCAATTGGATTCAAAGGTGGATGATGATGCGTGAACATGGGACTTTCAAAGTGCACCCCTAAACACGTATTTTCACGACTAAAAAACAAGCGAAAACATAACCCTAACAGTATGTTTTATATGTTTATGATTACACTCAAACAAGTACGCAGATGCATTGAATCGTAAATATACCTTTATTAGCTTGCTTTTGCTTTACTTCCCAAGTTCCGATTACATATTTTGGAGATTTGATCCCTGCTTAATAGATATAACATGACATTTCAGGGTTAAGAAAAAAACATGACCCTTTTTCCATATTTGCTGTGTTTGATAACCTAAACGAAGTACGCGCGTACATCGTCTGTTGGGAAAAAAGACCACCTTTTTACGCGTTTCTTGTTCAGCATCATATCCACCTTTGAATACAAGTGGCCCACCCGGGATTAAAACACTGGACAAACCAATGTGAATGTTACATGGCAAACAATACCACCTACCAAAAATATTTTTTTAATATTTGATAAAATACTTCTTTTATTAGTTAAGATTTTAGAAGGACATATTACAAAAAAAAATTTCAGTGCGCATATATTTTTGTGGAAACGACGGCCCCGTTATGGTCGGATAATTTGTGTTCTCTTTTTCTAATATGAAAATAAATTTTTCCGCCCTAATTTTTTAGGTTTTTTGTGGAATAATGCATGTGTGTTTGTTTGTTAGCTAGGGCTACAAGAACCATTACCTGAACTTCACGTTGGCGTGCGATAGGACCCATTAGCTGTTCATAATCGTGTGGTGAGACAAAGTCGTAACTGACAGTTTGGCGAAATTGTTTTTTTTAGTATGAAAAAGTAGGTTATTTGAATTTAAGTGACAGTCTCAATTTATTGAAGGTTATTAGCAAATAGCCTATTCAGGTGTAGATACGACTTTATTGCACTCAAAATTGTATTCTGTGAGTGCAAAAAAGTCGTACCTAGAGGTTCGACATCCTGTAGACTCACGTATTCTCATTCTCTAAATAATAAAACATATAGTTTTTCATCCCGTGTAACTTTCGTGTTTAACCTTTTTATTCTCAAGTATCCCCGTGTTGCTAACCTGTAGTCATTTTGTATCCGCAATCTTTTAATTTATTGATAACTTTTCAAAATCCCGTATAAAGTTTCTCATCCTCCAGTTATGACCCCCAGGGTGCAAAACAACTGGTACTTTCCTCAGAGCAAACTGCAAGGTTCTGAATAGCCCACACTACCAGACTTTCAACCATTTCCTCGGAGAGGCGCTCCCAGCTCCCAGCTCCCGCCATTTTTGCACCCCTGATTACTGACCTCGTAAAAAACATCCCCGTATTCATTAAATTTTGTTCATAACTTAAAGAAATGACCTTGTAAAGTCGTTGAATTAAAGGACGAGTCAGAAGATTTCGAAATATAATTTTTGGTGTGGTATGTTGTAGCGACGACCAAGCCGCTCTATTCGCTCGGGGTTGGACCTAGTTTTCACCTATCAATGTTGGACAGAAAATATTGTGGCCGTTTATATCTCGAAAAATATACCTGTTGGAAAGCTAAGAAAGATGTGCAAGTTTAAGTCATCGGTATGTACTCAATAGGATAGGCCTAGACGAAAAGATACCCAATATCAAAGCATTAGAAATACAAAAGCGATAGTAGAAGAAGTTGCTGAAAATTTATTTTAGTGGTTGGCTGGGTTATAGTTCCTTAAACTCGTTATGAGTGTATTAGATCAACGGATTTGCTTAAACATGCATGGCACTACTTGAGTACGTCGTGGGCATATACTCTAACAACATGGGCGTAATGTACTCTCGTCGCGGGTTGTAAGTTTGAGTCGTCATCGTGTGTTTCAATCTCCCATTTGCGGGAGGACGTTTATGACAACTTCTCCAAATAATCTATTTTTACTACTGGTGTTTTTTGTTCCTTCCATTAGTAGTCTATTTGATTGCTACATACAAGTTGCTCTACGTTGAATAAAATATTTTACACTTTTTATGAATGATCTCTTTACATCAGATTTAAGGATTGGGTTACAAATTTTTTTGCACATCAGTCAGATTTACAGATAACCAAATTTTTGGGCTGAATGCGTGATCGAATGTTCAAATATACTGTTTTAAATGCAATCAGTCACTAACATCGAGTTATGGCAGCCCTGGCATGAATCAGTTCGTCAAGACGTAGCGGGCATAAGTTTCACAAGGGGTTTATGATGGAATGGGTAGGGCGTCCCACTATCGGTCAGCAGAGAATGAGCTAAACTTGTAGAGGTTGAGGAAGATGTCCTGTCATGATGGCTCGGGCCTAAGGCATCCCAGGCGAGGCTCTCTAGTGTAAACCAGCTCAGAAGAGCAAGCAGGCCATTGTATCTGCTCCACCCCCTCAGCCTCAGAAATTGTCTCACTACGGCGGCCCCGAACGGATGGCTTGTGTCTTGCAGTCATAAAATTGTTTGCATAACTCTTATGGCATGGTGGCAGACAGTGGTTTCCCAAAAGTCCAGGTATACGACGCGTTCATGTTCATCGGGCACCCACAGTGACGTGTTACCTCCATTAATGATACCGGCATCCTATCACTGAAGCCAACACCATCTTGAGTCGATTCCTGAATACAGTCATCTCGGAGGTTATCACACGTAATGACGAACCTTTGTCGGCCATCTTGCTGGTCAAGGATGTAGTAGCTCTCGTCCATAAACACAATATTTCGCCAGTATCCGGTCTGTAGTCTTCTGTGCTCCCTAGCCCAGCGAAGTCGACAAACTCTGTGGTGAACTGGGTGAACATTTGGTCATTCGTCTTGCCGCGTAACCATTTTGAAGCAAAATAACTCTGATTGGCAGTTGGCGGAACAGGAAAGTGATTCCAGAGTGTCTTATCGCAAACGACCGAAGACGGGCTTTGGCATTTCGGGCTCTACGGCTGTCGGCGATCATTCGTCTGGTAGTCAATTTGTGGTCGTCTGAAGATTTCGTAGCTCTCAAATGACTCGTCTCTCGATGAGTTGAGGATCTTTATAGGACCCGGTTACCTCTGCAACTATCCGGGGAAATCAGCGACTTTGGTTGTTTGTACCCTTTCCCCTGTAGGAGTGCAAGCACTCTTCGACGTAGGCATTGCAGCTTGCGGGGCATAACATAGAGAACCTGGTGTCAGTTTGTGTTAAAGTAAACAATCAAATATGAAAAAAAGGGCTCCTTGTACACAGGATTGGAGCAGGGAAAAGGAACAAACAACAGACCGTCTGGCATTTTATAGCTCCCAACAAAATGCATTGTTACTTGTTACGGTCACATGGACCAGGCCAAAAACACCTCTAAACTAGGATTCCAAACCCTGAATAACTAGACAAACACTGTTTTGACGTGATACAAATTTTAAAAAAAAAGTAGTCATGTTAATTGTTGCTAATAAATCTCAATCAACATCGATTAGGTACAATAATCAAGATTATCTATAAAAAGTTTTAATTATGAAACACTAAACTTACTACATGGTGTGTGCCGCGAACGCGGGCCTGCAGCAAGATTACTCTAATGATGACCGAACTTGCAAAGAGTCCTGGCGAATATTCCAGAGCCAAAACTTCACTTTCCAATAGAGGGGCGTGTCCACGACGACTTGTACCTGACTGAAGAATACCAGCTCCTAATGACTCCGATGCTGGAGGTCGACTAAATATAAAGTCCACAAAGTTTGCTGTAGCTTGTTATCCTTGGATAACTCAGAGGCAACGAAATACGGAAACCGAACCCGGATACACAATTGGACGAAACTGATGGGGCTGAGACTACTATGACAATGTCCACTATATGGGAGATTTGTACTAGGACTGTTGATACTGTCACTGTCAATGAAACTCGGATAAAATTGGAGCACGATGGTTATTAAACTTCTTGGAGTTAATGATGTTGTGATACTCCGACTCAACTTCTACTCACCAGGGATTTAATATCCTCTCAAAATAGCAATTCTAGAAAGGATAGTCCTCGATATATGAGTATGTGACTAAATCTAGCCCCAATACATCATAAGTCCATCACCCTCATGCACACAGCAGTCTGCCGGTAAGATACAGTAGGGCGCACGCCTATATCAGTTCATGTCAATCACCTATGAGCACAACAGTTCAATGCAGCAGGGCGCCCATCTATCCTTCATCCAGAATTTTCCATTGCCTTCTAATGAAATCACTAAGGTTCTATACGCTTCTCCGAGTTTTCTGTTTTATTCTATTTGTTTTGAACACACCTGATATGCACACAAACCAGGTATATCCCCTATATGTATTACTTAGACTAATTTATCAATATTTCATTATGTGCTAAGTTAATGACTAATATTACTCAAAGTTAAATAAATACATTGCTAATTCTTGGGGGGCTGGGTCTGTACAACGATTTCAAAATTATACATGGATTCAGTTCACCTGGGTAGTGGGGGCTCAATATGATTATCGAGGGCGTGCAAATAGAAATACGCTTAAGTTGGGTCTGGAAAATAATGTTCCATCCTTCATGAGCACCGTTTGTAGGGATCTTTGGTTGATGATAAGCTAAAATGCATTCCTATCTACATCGATCGCTGTTATCACTTTCGCAATTGTATCCGCAACGACGTGACTTATGGTAAAACCGCTTACACTTTCCTTTGCTATTTTTTCCATTCACTTTCCTCCTCCTCACCATCTTCTTCTCTTCCTCAATATTCCTCTTCTATATTTTGGGTTTCTTCATCTGCTCCGCTTTCTTCTTTTTTATCGCCATTGAAATGTGTTATCTTACATCAAACCTAAGCTACAGATTTAGGTTATTCCAGAACTGGGGGGTGTTTGTAACATGGGTATTCAGGACCGACATTTGTAGTCAACAATAACATATCAATTTTAAAAATGCTGATAAAGCAAGTTACAAACTTTTATCCTTTAAACTACATTGCAGAGGCTAAAAATATCATCAAATTTGGAAAGACGTAAACGTTTTATATGGGTTAATTATTGCGCAGGAGTTAAAGTCAAAAACGTGCAAACAATTTTAGCGGGCACTATGCGATACTGGAGCTTTTGATCCAAAATCCCAAAGAAAATTCACAAGTTCCAGAAAGCCAAGTTTTATTTCCCCAAAAAGATTGTATTAGCAACCAGTGTTTGCAGATATCCAAGTTAACCTAAAAGTAAATTAATTTTTGACAATATTCTTACCAGCCTTTTTGGTAACACGGTTTTGTTTTTAAACAAGAGGTGGGGTGGGATCTACCACCCCGGGAATTCGCTTAGAGATGAATGTAGTATAATTAGTCAAACGGCACATAGTAAACTTTAGTAGGTTTTTAAAGGTCATTGAGTGTATATTGAATGATTTTGTCTTAGACAGTCCCAAATTCTTGAACCAATCAATCAGATTATAAAGTCAGGTGTTATTTGTTGTAAAGCAAAGTGTTATATTACAAAATTCAGATCATTGTTCACAAGGTTCATTTGTTTGTGTTGAAAGGGTATTTCTGACCTTGTATCCATGTGATGCCGTAACAGAAATTAGGGACTCTTAACCTGTACTGTTCAAAAATGAGTATTTGTGCACAGGTTCTTGTTTGTGTTTTACTTTAAAGGGTATTTTCTGACCTGGGCCCGTCCACGAAAACCTAATCTTACGTGGTAAGAAATTCGCAATTTTGTATTTTACGGAAAGAAGAAGTTACCGCATAGTGGCCTAAGGGACCGTAGGAAACAAGTATTGGATCATAACACAAAACCCGCCACGATCGGAATCAACCGGTAATCACTTAAATTTTGTGAATACGCTCTTCTCAAGGATTATATAGTTTTAGAGCCAGGTCAGAATATCATAGGGGGTCCCTTATTAAGGAATTCGTTTACCCATTACAGATAACGGTTTTTTTTGACACCTTTGTTAGCTAGTATGGACCATCTACATAAATGCAAGGTAGTTAGTACTCTCAAATGTGGTATCACTTTTTCAAACAGGCGGGGTCAAACTCTTAAATACCCCATTATTTGTAAAGGTTGCCATATTGTCCATTCTAATCATAAGGATTCCACGAGATTGGTTTGGGAGTTATGGGTTAAAAATTACTAAAATGGTTTTTTAAAAAGGGTCAATCTCAAATTATACAGGGGTCAACATGAAAAAGTAATCGATTATATAATTTTAAATATGAAATTTATGGCCGAGGTGGTAAGAGGACTCCCCAAAGTCTCGTTTTGATTATGTTAAATGTTTACTTACGGACGGAGATAAGGGTCAAAGAGGTCAACGCCAATCGATTATGTGCATGATTTTACAGGAAGAGAAGCATTTTTGGTTTTCAATTCTTTGTGACGTTTGCAAATAAAATAATTCTTACACACTATAAAAATTTATTTTTTTAAATATCTTATAAATATTTATTTTCCAATTAAGTCTACTAATTAAGAAGCATTAGCTAATCAAGTGGCGCGGCGTAATTAGCACACATGAGTTCCCGTTGTCCTTGCAACAAAGTTACGACTATCTACCAGTTACGACTTTGGTTGCGTAACAGAAATTCAATTTTGAGTGCAACAAAGGCCATTCTCCGAGAAAGTGTCAAAGTGGTTGTTTTTCGTCAGCCATGCACAGTTAAAGCTTGTTTTAGCCCTAAGAATGCATATTTAATTCAGATAAATTATACTCAGGAGTTATGTTTTCAAAATGATCAGGACTGGAAGTTGTAACCGTTTGAGAAAGTATCAAGCATAAGACTAAAGATTCATAATTCTTGTTTCGCCATGTCGCCAGCCAAGATCCTGAGGCGCATATCCAGATTATATTGCATTTTTATCAGCCTTAATTATGATGCCCTAATAATTAATTTCAAAACATGAATAATATTGGAATATTAAAAAAGTTTGCGCAAGACTTCTCTGAGAGCATGTTCCAATATTGCAGCCAGATCGTAACCATAATTGGAAGGAAACAAAATTGCTAAAAATACGCAAGAACAATGTTCCAATATGCAATAAATCAAGCACATGTCAAATGTTCTCTCATACATGTTTGCCATAAAATCCTGGTTTCAAGTAACATTTCATCCTATAATGACAGAAACTCCTCATGTTACGTTCATACCGCGCCATATAGGCCTACGTTACCTCCCTCCTGCCACGCTTTTGCAATATGGCGTGATGTCGAATACCACACCATACTTCAATATGAATGTACTACCTGTAAGGGTGTATAGAGATAGTCGGTGAATCATGTACTTTCAATCACGAACAGCACGACTAAGAAAAAGAGCCGTAGAAAAAAAAGATATACGTTCCACCCAGATACGTTCTTAGTGTTACCCCAGTTAACGTTAGGCTATTATACTAAAAAATCGATATTGTTTAAGATCACACATGCATTGTTCCGTGTTCTGAGGATATTAATTTCCGATTTTCACATGCTTTTCAGGAATTCCTTAAGTTGCTATTTTGTCATTTTGGAGACCAAACTTGAACACTTTAACGGAGAATGGCCCCAAAGTCGTATCTACACCTATTAAGCCCTAATTAGCCTTATAACTCTGCGCAATCAATTGAGCTTTATACTTGAAATGTGTTAAATTAACATATTCATTCATTTTTGTAAATTAAGTACTGTGCGTAATATCGAGAGGAAAAAAAACGGTCGTGAACTAGATTTTTGTGTTTTTTAAGGTTTTTTTTGTGCCAAAATTAGCATAATTTGGTAAAAAATGACATTTACCCAGTTACGACTTCTTGCACTCAACAGAATTCAATTTTGAGTGCAACAAAGTCGGATCTACACCTAATATGCCTCTAACTCTGTAATAAATTGAGACTGTCACCTGTAAATTTTTCAAATTATGCGCAATAATCTAACTTTTTCATTTAATACAGGGTGTCTCAAAGAATTACACACTAAATATTGGTGACCATAACTTCAAAAGTGAGTATCACATTTAATAAAATTTAAAAAGACTCTTAACGCACAATTATTTTTCAATATTTTAATGTAACCAGCACTCGATTCGGTTCCGTAGTTTTGAAGAAATACGCGATTATGGTAACACATGTCAATGGCCACTTCCTTCCAAGTTGTGTAAAAAGTGATTCAGACAGGCTAGAAATAATCAATACTTCCTTCCATTTTCTTTTCATTTTTTTCTATTAAAAAAGTCTCTTGGGGGGTTGTTATGGCCTGTGCATTGTTTGAAGCCATTGACAGAAAGGCAATGCATTGGTAGTCTGCTGCTTGGAGAGAATGCCTCCTTTGCATTCTATAAAGGGTAAAATTCAATGAGGTCTAAGTTGGTAATCCTGTTAAAGCTTGATCTATGGATGTGTGGCACATTGTTACGTCTGCAACTTTGTGTCTTGGATTTAGACGAGACTCCGTCTGATGGCTGCATTGTTCTCTGTAAAGTTGGACGGTTCTCCGCCTTCCACCGTGATCTTGTTCAAAATTTGTACCTTGTACCCGTTTCACGATACTTCTTTCTTAAAGCATATTGACAAATTTTTTTGAAGAGCGCCCCCAATTTCAAAAAATTTGGAGGATTTACCACAGTTGAATTGGTAATGGCTAGTAGTAGTAAACTATACCTGTGAAGGTTTAAGCTCGAAAATGTCTATGTGTCACAAACGAAGGAATTTGTACTAGAATAATTATTATCGGGGATCCCCGATAATAATTTCACGGGTTGCTTGGAAACGGCGTCCAATGTGAAATAGCGGGAAATAGCGCCAGTACGTGTCTACGCTCCATCCATTAGTTGTTTTACTAGTTCAGGCAAGTCAAGTAGAGGTTATGTTAGAGGTGGCACTATTCATCATGGGCGGACGTCCGGACATAAAACGGAGAATTTCCAGCTCTTGCATTAAGTCCATCTGGGATCCCAATTCCCAATTCTAATTACAAAAATCGTTATTTTGTGCATTCCAACAATTCAATTCAATTCAAAGTAGGTTATTGAGCAGTATCATCAGCCAAACATACATCATGAATACATATTATTTACAGTTATTATTGAAATAAATATCGCATATTTAGAGGGGAGAAAATAATATACAAATGTGGAAATGGCATGATATCAAATGCAGGGAGAGGCCATAATAAGTCTGAGGGGACTTTGAGCATGTGAGACCCCACCGCTAAAAGTATACCATGATTATGATAATAATTTTACTACTGGACAAGAACATTGACAAGACAAGACAGAAAAGGCGATACAGGACGAGGACGTTTGACAATATTGTTACAGATCAGGGGCAAAAGAACATGGTGAACGTGGCGAAAAAATAACCAGTAAGAAACGATAAAAAGAGAAGGATAAAAAAGGTATTGCAATTATTGAGTGGCAACTATAGAAATTGAGAGGGAAAAAATACTGATGACATGTTTATGGGCTATGATAAACAAAAAAAGTTCATTTACAAGATATTAATTATTAACTCTTGTAAGATTAAATTTAAAAGCATTAATGGTTATAGAGTTTTGCATACTTTTATAAAGTGTGTTCCTATTGGGACCGAGGATTGATGAGTACTTAATTAGGTTTGATGAGGGTGTTGTTGTGATTGTATGTTTGCATTTCTGGTGTTCTATGTTGTATATCACTATGTTGAAAAAAAATAGTTAGAAAATGCGTTGGAGGGTGTTGAGTTGGAACGATACATGAAAATCGCCTGTTTGTAGTTTATTTACATCGTAACTGTAAGAGTGTAATGTGGAACATTGTGAGTATGAGAGGTATTCAGGTTATTATGAGACGTAGGATGTTTGAAGTTTGAATATATTGTCCAATTTATTCGAAATAGAGAAGTCCCATGGACCGTGGTTATTATCTAATGTTAGGTCTGTATTTGCCCAAGCTATGTTACTGTAAGAGTATGTCCGGTAGTATTAGTGGTGTTGTATAAGAGAATCAAGATATGTTGGAAGGGGGTTGCGGAGTTTTAAGATCCGATGTTCTAGAAATTTGATTTGAAGTTTTTGAGAAGAGATTTCCAGGAAGTTTTGGTCATTATTACCCAGGAAATTGTATGGTCTACGGGGGGAAGGGGTTGTATTGTCAATCATGATTTTGGTTGATGGTTGCTGTCATTGTTTTTTCTTTGTGAGTGAAGATAGTTAGTTTTGAACATAAGCGAAAGTTTGTGGCTTTAAACAGTGTGATACATTGATTAACTCTTTGTAAATAGGTTTGAGAGTGTGTTACTGGTTTGGGTGATAGAAATATGTTGGTGTCATCGCAAATAAAAAAGAGAAATGTTTGGAAGAATAGAAGAAAGAATATCATGACCATTAGAGGAGAAACGAAAGCAAGGGACCCCAGTATAGAACCTTGAAGTACACCACAGGAAACTGAGAGAAGAAGGAAGAAGAGTCGGAACAAGAGAAGTGAATTGGAATCTATTGGATAGATAATGGAGAGAAGATCTAAAGGAAGGACCACGAATATCATAGTGGTGGAGTTTGGCAAATAGAATATCATGATCAATCGTGTCAAAAGCTTTGGATAAATCGAGGAAGATACCAATAGTGTGATAGTTGAGAGCAGGGAAGAGAGATGTTGTTAGAGATATCCAGAAGAGCAGGTATGTGAGTGTTTGTTGGGAAAGCCATTTTGGTTGTCATGAAGAATATTTGAAGCGGGTGAGAAAATGATCAAGTCTGTTATAGATAGAGCGCTCAAGGATTTGGAAAAACAACATGGAAGCGAGATATAGGGCGGTTAATTGAGAAAGAAGACATGGGGATCAGTCCTTTTTGAGACAGGAATGACTTTCGGGCAACCTTGAGAGCTGAGGGGAGATACCAGTCGATAAGGAAAGGTTAAAGGTGTAGGTAAGGGGTTTGGCGATGAAAGGAATGGGAATGACACGCTTAACGATCGAGGGGGCTAACATCATCAGAGCCTGCGCTTTTGCCATGTCTTGAATTTCTTAACGATGCCAAGAACCTCCTTTTCATCTATGGAGTTGAAGAAGATGGAGTTGGAATGGGGATCATCAAGAAAATCAGAAAATAGAGAAGAGAGTCGGACTCTTGAGGCAAAGTTCCGGACAACATGGGCGAACGAAAAAGGAGTTGAACTTGTTGGAGATGAGTTTCTGTGTCTGAAATCTTGACAGAGCCATCCAGAAAATAGGAAGGAGCCTTAGGTTTGGGGCGTTTTTGCGAGGACATTGTTGTGTTTGGCCATGTGCTTTTATGCTGTATTGTACAGGTTAAAATTTATTAGAGTAAGTATTTTTTTCGAGGAAGACTGCTTAAAGCTAGGTCGTTATTTCTAAATTGAATATATATTTGGTGTTAATATTATTAGGAGGCTTATAAATTGTATGTTAGAGTAGGTTTCTAGTTTTAAGATTATTTATTTATTATTCCCGCAGTATTCCAAGGTTTGCTTTCTAGTTTGTTTATTTTTCTTTAATTTAGGGAAATGCTTACGTAAAGGGAGGAGAGTGAATTATTTAGAACATGTGATATGTTTATCAGCAGAAGAAGATCTAACACATCGTCCCAATTAGTTTGACTTAATCAGTTTGTAAATGAAGTGATCGTAGCATTAGTTGGGTTCTTTTTCTTTTGTTCTAATATTTATTTTTAGAATTCACTGAACTATTTTTTGTCTATGTGTTTCTCATAATGGAACATACGGGAAAGAGTCTTAGTATGTCGTTGTATAGAATACTGGTGTAATATTATGATTTAGGACGTTATTAGTTAAATAATTGTAATGTAAGGGAAGATGTCGAGTTAGTGACGCGGAGTAGGTTGTCAAAATGATAAAAAGATGCTGAGTACATAGTATTTAGAAATTCATCTGAATCAGGGAAGGGAGTTGATGGTTGAGTAAATTGATGTTAAATCCACCACAAATGAAGTCTTGGTGAAAGTTTGACGATGAATCTGTTGATTGTGGTGGATAAATTAGTGGTGAGTGGTTGAGGGCATTATCAGGGGGGCTGTAAAAATGACGCCCAACGAGGGTCTTTGGGTTGGCTTTCGATCTCAACAAAGTGGATTCATATCATCGCTATAATTAGGTTTAAAATCATGACGGACTTTGAAATGCGATTATTGGAAATATATAACGCGGACCGCCTCATCTTTTAAAAACGTCGGGGCAATGAGCAATTAGATAACCATCATGCTATTAGGGAAGTAGGGCTTTTATCATTTAGCCACGTTCACTAAAAAGCTAATAAGGGAAATTTATATTTAGTGTTTTAAAGAAGTCGCTTATATATCATGTATTTTTATTTAAGCTGCGGGAAATTAAGTGAATCAGACTAGGTTAGAACGATTTAGATTTGTGTTTTTTTTTAGTTAAGTCATAAAGTATCACTACAAGGTAATTACATTTAATCGTTAATATTTTATGACATCGTAATATTTGTTCAGATTAGAATTTTATCGTCAGCATCGCTTAGGTTAAATGGATTAATTTTTAGTTTAAGAAATAATCAAAAAGAAATGTGATGATTAGTAAAATTATTAATATGTTTAAATTCATCTCATCAATTATGTGGTGTTATTTAAATGGTAGAAGTGATCCACAATATTAAATACCAAGAATCAGCGACCTGAATAATTGGGCATTATCAGAGAATTTGAAAAGCGCACCGGTTATGGACCGACTGGTAGCAGAAGCGCAAGAATGAATGGTTGTTCCCTGAATAGTTTACAACAATATGAACAAGACAATTGAGATACATAAAATAATACAAACAATTAACAGAAAAAATAAGTATGACACTTAAATGATAAGCATTGCAAGAATACGAAAAAGCAGATCAGCATACACGCATGCAAACAAGTTAAGTATCAACTCATAAAACACAATAAGATTTTCTTTTGCCAGGTAAATAAATACACAGTGGGTGAAGTGTAGAGAAAAGTTCGTGTCGCTCAAAAAAATCTCAAATTCAATGAGGGAATAAAGTAGTGAGTGGATAACAGAGACTGCATTCAATTAATTACAGGGAAAAAATGAGATAGGAGGTCCGAATAGTGGAATGACTATTTGAGAAGGGACTATTTAAGCAAAATGCACATAGGTCTTAAGCAACGAGGCAACCAACAGAGTTGGTAAGTAAGAAAAGTCATTACACAAAAAAAGGCAGGCATGATGATGGAAAAGGTATGCATGTACAATTTACATTATGCAGGTGATCCAATATGCAGGAATTCATGCAACATAGCGATGACCTAATTCCCCCACTAAAACAAATTAACAGGTAGAGTATACATAATTATGCATACATACAGATATTTTGATTCCGGCGACGGGAAATTAGAAGCTGGAATAGTTTGAAGACTATTTGAGAAGGGAATGTTGAAGGAAGAGCAAAACTACACATGATCATAGGGCACGAGCAAGCTAGAGAAGGGGTAGTATAAGGAAGTCGTTACACTAAAACGGCAATCAAAATTCATGCAACATAGAAACATAGCACACAAAATCATAAACACAAAAATAATGTTGCTGTAGCAATCCACATGATAGCAGGTGATACTTGTACATCATATGAGGAATTCATGCGAAATAATATATCAGTCATAACTTTAATAGACTATTTGCTATGGCACATAAATAGAACAAACAGAGCATACACATGTGTACAATAATAGGTGAATTCAATTCTCAAGGGGAAAAGAGATAGGAGCCGACGACGAATAGTGTAATGACTACTGAGAAGGGGAATTATTAAGAGCAAAATTCGCACATAGGTCATGCAGGCACGAGCAAACAGATTATATAAGAAGTCATTACACTGAAAACAGCATCTAAATAATCTTTAAAACACCTTTATTGCTATATGGTACTGTGTATCTATAATTAGTTAAATTTACAAAATACTAATAAATAACAATAACTAAGAAATAAAAATGAGATAAGAGGCGATAGTGTACTGACCTATGAGCAGGGGGGAGGGGAATTATTGAGAGCAAAATGAACCTAGGACTAAGACCACGAGCGAACACTAGAATGCCGTCAGCACCTATAAAGAAGCTCATTACACACTAAAACAGCCAGTCCTATGGTGATAAGAGTATGGAGATTGACCAACCCAGTACCATATTATAGTGGATGGTACATCAACAAGGAACTTAGAACATTGACTATTTGGAGTGTATTTAACAGACGAGCAAAGCATACAGGGGGGGTGGTAATTAATTACACACGCATATAGATGAATTCAGTTTATAAAGGGAAACAAAATGAGGATGAGAGACCGAATAATTTAATGACTATTTGAGGAGGGGAGACTAACGAAGATCAAAATGCACATAAGTCTTCAGGCACAAGCGAACAACAGAGGATAAGGGAAGTCATTACACTAAAACCGCAGTTATTGATGATGGGATATTTTTGGAAAAAGAAAATATTGCAGCAGGTGATACAGCATGCAAGGAATTCATGCAAAATAGTAAAGGCATAACATTAAACACCCACTAAGGTTATTTGGATTATGTAATTAACATAATTGAACAGCACCGCGAATAACATACACGCATAATACAAGTGAAATAAAGTCAGGGGAAAATAGGAGATAAGAAGCCACCGGATAATGACTATTTTGAGAAGGGGCCTGTGGAAAAGAAGAGCCAAACTACACATGGATCTTCGGCAAGAGGCAAGCAGAGCTAAGGGGTAGTAAAAAAAAAGTCATTACACTAAAACGGCAAAAGTCATGTGACGAAAATAGTATGAACTTAATTACTATGGCAAATGATACATCTTGCAAGGAATTAATGCAACTGCAAGTAAAACACACACCACACACTCACCACAGTACACACCCCACAGATACACACCCCAACAGACACACACACAGACACACACACTCACACATACAACCTTGATTGTTAATGGGCACTATATGTATGCCACGACGCAGAGCAGTACATGCATAATATTATTTTTTGTAAATAGGTTTTTTTTTTAAAAATCATAGCTCGACCAATTTAACTCAAAAATGCACATAGGTCGTAAGGGAGGAGCGAGCAAGAGATTAGTGGTGGCATAAATAATAAAGAAGTCATTACACTAAAACAGCTATCATATATGACTAGGAATTTATGAACAATTCACATTAAAGCAGTGTACAGACATCATACAAGGAATTCATGCAAAATAATATATCGGTAAACACTTAAAAACAGCACTATTTGATTTTTGCCCTATTTAATAATAAAAAGAGCATACCACCGTGTACACATAAAGGTGAATTCAATTAATTCAAGGGAAAAATGAGGATAGAGGCCGAATAGTGTATGACTATTTGAGAATGGGACAAAAATTAAGAGCAAATTGCAACATAGGCAATGAGCCACGAGCAAACAACATTATACGGAAGTCATTACACTAAAACAGCATACATGATGATACGGTAGTATGAACAATTACATTTTCAGGTGATACAGCATGCAAGGGATTTATGCAACATAGCAAAATCATAACACTGAAAATTCTTTATTTCTATATTTGGTACTATGTAATGTAACAGTCAGAGCATGAAATACAGCATAACATACAGGTAAATTACAATTCAGGGGGAAAAGAAGATAAGCCGAATAGTGTAATGACTATTCGAGGAGGGGAGTGTTGATGAAGGAGGAAGGCAAATTTCACATGGGTCATATGCCACGATCGAGCTAGAGACAAGGGGTGTATAGGAAAGTCATACACTAAAACAGCAGTAGTAATGTGACAAAAAAAAATGATGAACATAAAATTATAGCAATGATACATCTTGCGAAGGATCATGCAATATAGCAAAGTAATAACCACAAAAAATACCAATTTGATGAGTGGCACTATGTAATACAAAGCAAGCAGAACATAACACACATATAAGGTAAATTCAATTAAATCAGTGAAAAAGTATGACATAAGAGGCCGAATAGTGATAGTGAAATGACTATTTGAGAGGGGGGAGACTAATGAAGAGCAAAATTGGCACATAAATACGCAGTTTTGTTAGCATTCTCGTTTGCAGGTAGAGTTTCCTAGACAATACCAACGTAACTCTGCAACAATATCCAAAATTTCGAAAAGTGGGGGCGCTCTTCAAAAAGGGCTAATATGCTTTACATTGTCAGATGGTATTCTTGAAACGGGATGTATGGGGAATCTTATTATAAAATCATGCCTGACCAGAGAGGCGATAATGTTGACAAACCATCTTGTAGGGCCAGTACTTCTTAAAAGAGATAGATTAAAACACGGGAATTTTGAATTTGCACTCAAATATGACGTTATTATTAAAATGTAGAATAGTGAATGACTATATTGAGAGGGGGAGACTAGAGACTAATGAAGAGCAAAATGCACATAAATACGCATTTGTTTTAGCATTCTCGTTTGCAGGTTAGTTTCCTAGACAATTACCAACGTAACTGGTGCAACAATATCAAATTTCGGACAAAATTGGGGGCGCTCTTCACAAATGGGCTATATTGCTTTAACATTGTTCAAGATTGGCTTCTGCAACGAGGATTTATGTGGAATCTTAATCTAAAATTCCTGCCTGACAGAGTAAGGCGATAAATGTTGACAAACCATCTTGTTTCGTGCCAGTACTTCATATAAAACGAGTATAGATTAAAACTCGGGAATTTTGAATTTGCACTCAAATCATGCCGTTATTATGAAATGTAGAATAGTGGAAATGGACTATTTGAGAGGGGGAGACTAATGAAGAAGCAAAAATGCACATAAATACGCATTTTTTTAGCATTCTCGTTTGCAGGTATAGTTTCCTAGACAATTACCAACGTAACTGTGCAACAATATCAAATTCGAAAATTGGGGGGGCGCTTCTTTCTAAAAATTGTGCTTAATATTGCTTAACATTGTTCAAGATTCAAGATTGTCTTCTTGCAACGAGGATTTATGTGGAATCTTAATCTAAAATTCCTGCCTGACCAGAGAGCGATAAATGTGAAAACCATCTTCACTTTGTGCAATAATTTATATAAAAGAGGTATTGATTAAAACGCGGGAATTTTGAGATTTGCACTCAAATCATGCCGTTATTATTAATGTAGATGCCACCATTTATTGGAATAAGATGTCTAATTTGAATAAAAACTATTGTGATAATCTTATTGTTAGTGTATCCACTGTAAAGTTGATTTTAAACTTCTCAATTTATTCTATGCAGTGTCACCCCCTAGTCCAACTAACATGTTTCACATTTTATACGATGCATTGGTGTTGTTTTCTAATAAAGATGATCATTCTTGTTATTTACCATGTTTTGTTTTTCTTGTTGGATTTTGTTATAATTGTCACGGTACGGTATTTATTATTACTATAATACAACGAACACCCAACATGGCCATTGAACTCCAAACTATAACAAGGCCGGTTCTTTGGGGAATGAAAAGAAGACAGCTTGAACAGAAACAAAGTCATCCGCAGTAGTTAACATCAAATCTGCATTATTGTGAGGCAAATTGGAAGTGTCCATTGACAGTGTTAACATATAAGCACATATGTCTCAAAACTACTAAACCGAATCGAGTGATGTATACATTAATGGTAAAGAGTAATTGAGGTTTGAGATTCTTTTTAATTTCTCAAATGTGATACTTACTTTTGAAGTTATGGTCGTCTATAGTTAGGGTGTAATTCTTTCTGAGACACCCTGTATAAATAACTCAATTTTGCCAAAAATGTCAGTTACGACTTTGTTGCACTCACATGATATTTACTTATTTGATTGTGCTTCTTAAAACTATATATTGCCATGTCAAGTGCGGGGGTCAGTGTTGACGTCAAGGCTTTGACCTTAAATTGGAAATGCGCTTTATCAAATGCTGTTGGTATTTGTGTCTCATACCTTTAAATTTCAACATTGATGTTTACTGGATTCAAATGACCCAAGTTAATCTTAATATTAAAAGTGGTCCCCTGCAAAGATTTTGTCCGATTTTGTATTTTGTTCTAGAGATCTAATGGACGTATAACCCACTGACAGGTTCGGGGTGTATAAAGGAATAGGCCCGATGTTATCCCTGCATGTCGTTAAGAGGCGAATAAATGAGCAAACTCGGTCTAATATTCCAACATATGCAGTTGTACACTTATAAAATATTTCCCCAATTATAGTTTATAGATATATAATGTTTTTCAAACGGTTTCAACGTTTTCAAAATGGCCACAAACACACAACATTCCTATGTTGTTTCACTACTCGTTTTAAACATCCCCATTGTGCGCTATTAACATATGTTCTGTAAACACGCAATCAATTTAATTCATATGGCGCCAATAAAAATATTGCCTTATCGTGATCCTCTTTGACTGCAAATTGGTTATATATCCTGGTGTTTGACATTCAAGAAATTAATTAAAACCATAAGAAAAAGCAGATCACATACACGCATGCAAACAAGTTAAGATCAAATTCAATAAACAAATCATGAATTTCTTTGTCGTAATAAATACAACCGTTTGGTGAAGTGTAGAGCAAAGTTTCGTGGTCGCTCAAAAAAATCTCAAAAAATGGATGGGTTATAGTATTGAAGCATGAACAATGTAGACATCAATTAATTCATGAAAAAAAATACACACCAGGATGCCCGCATAGTGTAATGACTATTTGAGAAGGGGGACACTATTTAAGAGCAACTTGCACATAGGTCAGTAGGCACGAGCAAACAACAGAGTGGTATTAAGACAAGTCATTACACTAAAACACAGCATGATGAAAAGGGTTATGCATTACCATTACATTTAGCAGTTGATACAGCCTGCAGGAGTTCATGCAACATAGCAAAGACCTCACTTCCCCCACTAAAACAAAGTTATTTGCTATTTGAGACTGTGAAATTTAACAGGTAGAGTATACATACTTCCTACATACGGTATTTTGATTCCGGGGGAAAAAGGGAGATTTAGAAGCCGATAGTGTAATGACTATTTGATAAGGGGACGGTTGAAGAAAGAGCAAAATACAACTTGCCTCATATGCAAGGGCACGAGCGAAGCTAGAGAGGGGTAGTAATAAGGAGTCATTACACTAAAACTGCAAATCAAAATTCATGGCAACATACAAAGTCACTAACACACACAAACAACACAACAAAAATACTGTTTGCTGTGAGCAATCACATTTATAGCAGGTAATACTTGTACATCATATAAGGAATTCATGCGAATCTATTCTAGTCATAACTACTATAATAGCATTATTTGCTATTTTTGCACTAGTAATATAACAACCTAGCATACACATTGTACCCATAAAAGCGAATTCAATTAATTCAAGGGGAACTGGATAGGAGGCCGAATAGTGTAATGACTACTTGAGAAGGGAAATCTATTAAGACAAATTGCACATAGGTTGCATTTCCGGCCCACAGCAAACAGCATAGTATAATAAGTCATTACACCGAAACAGCATTCTTGATAAGACTAAAACACCTTTATTTGCTATAGTGGTACTGTGTATGTAAACAGGCAGAGAATACTACATGCATACATCAGTAATTAATTCAGGGGAAATAAGAGATAAGCCACATAGGTAATGGACTGTTTAGAAGGGGGGCTGTTGAAGAGCAAAATTACCCATTTGTCATATGTCACGGGCGAGCAAGAGATAAGCGGTAATATAAGAAGTCATTACACTACAACAGCAATCATTGATATAAAGACAAGTATGTATGAACATACAATTAATAGCAAATGATACATCTTGCAGAGGAATTAATGCAACAATAATCCAAGTCAATACCACAAAAATACAATTTGCTGATTGGCAAAATGTAATACAACAAACAATCATACACACACCTCAGGTAAAATACATAATAATAATTCTAAAGAATCAAAATGAGAAATAGAGGCGGTATAGTGTAATGACTATTGAGATAGGGGAGGGGAATTATGAAAGCAAAATGCACATAGACTTAAGACCAGCGAACAATAAATGGTTATATAGAAGTCATTACACTACACAGCAAGTCTATGGTGATAAGAGTATGCATTGACCAATAATTTTATAGTGATGGTAATATCATGCAAGGAAACTTATCAACATTTGCTATTGGAGAATATATTTACACACCCGGCAGAGCATACCGGGGTAATTAAATTACACCAGCATAAGGGTGAAGTCATTATAAAGGAACAAAGAGATGAGAGACCGAATAGTGTAATGACCATTTGGGAGGGGAAACTAATGAAATCAAATGCACATACGTCAATAAGTCACAAGCGAACCCAGCGTTGCGAGTATAGCTTAGTATACGGAAGTCATTACACGAACCAGCAGTGTATACAGTGTATGAATGATGGATTAGTTTTGAATAAAGAAAGTATGCAGCAGGTGATCAGCATCAGAATTCATGCAACATAGTAAAGTAAACATTAAAACACCACTATATGTTATTGGCTTTTAATAACATAATTGAACAGGCAGAGCATACATACATCATACATCAAGTGAAATACTTCATTGAAATAGGATATCAGAGAGCCAAATAGTGTAATATATTTTTTGAGAAGGACTGTTTAAGAAAGACAAAATACACATGGTCTTAGGCAAGAGCAGTCTAGAAGTACGGGGTCGTAAAAAAAGTCATTAACTAAAACTGCACTCCAGGTGATATAGATTTTGTATGAAACTTAATTTCTAAGCAAATGATACCTCATGCAAGGAATAATGCAACATACAATAGTAATAACACACACACACACACTCCACACACGGAACAAACACAGACACACACACGTACAGACACACACACACATATTGATTCTAATTGGCACTATCTGTAATACAACCGAAGCAGAGCTACATCCTATATGAAATGTACAGTTAATTTAAACTAATAATAATAATACCTAAGAAATAAAATGAGATAAGAGGCTGTATATAGTCGTGTAATGACTATTTGAGAAGGGGTGAGTGATTGAAGCGGCAAAATACACATAGGACTTAAGAACGAGCGAACATAGAATGGATTATATCAGAAGTCATTACCTAAAACGGCAGTCATAATGGTGATAAGAGATTCATTGACCAATAATATTATAGTGGAAAATTTTACATCATGCAAGGGAATTAGGCAACATTTTTGGGGGGCTATTTGGGAATATAGTTAAAACAACGCCGGCAGAAGCATACACGGTTGTAATTAAATCCACACGCATAACATAAAGGTGAATTCCGTTTATAAATAAAACAACAATGGAGGATGAGAGAACCGAATAGTGTATGACTATTTGAGGAGGGGTGAGACTAATAGCGCAAAATGCACTTAAGTCAATAAGCACAACGCACCAAAGTGCTAGTAGCTAGTATAAAGAATCATTACACTAAAACAGCAGTCATATGATATGGTATTATCTTTGTAATACAGAATATTGCAATCGGGTGATACAGCATCAAGGAATCATGCACATAGTAACGTAATTCCATAATCACCACTATTTTACTATTTGGCATTATGTACTCACATAATTGAACGCTAATAGCATACATACATGCATACAATACAAGTTACTAAATTCAGGGGAAATTATGAGAAAAAGCCCAAATAGTGTACATGACTAGTTTGAGAAGGGACTCTTAAAGAAGATCAAAATACACATTGATCTTAGCAGAGCAGCTAGAGATAAGTGGGAGTAAAAAAAGTCATACAACTAAAAACTGCAAACATTGACGATAAATTATGTAATGAACTAATACATAGCCCCATGATCATCATGCAAGAATGTTAAGCAACATACACAACACACCACACTCACACACGGTACACACAACACACTCACACACACTCACAGACACACAACAAACACAACACACATACATATTGATTGTTACAATTGGCATATATGTATGCCCCTAGCAATGCATAATGCATATATAAATTTTTTTAAAAATAGGAAGTGGATGAATATGTAATGACATTTATGTCAAACATCACATAGTGTTCGTAAGTAGTAAGCGAGCAAGAGATCAGTGGTGGCATAAAAGAAGTCATTACACTAAACACTAATCATATAATGACGAAGTTTATGAACAAGTCACATTCTAGCATGTTGATACATTTCATCATATAAGGAATTCATACAAATACTATATCAGTCATAACACTAAACACCACTATTTTGCATTTTGCACTATGTATTACAAAAAGAGCAACAATTGTATACATAAAGTGAATTCATTAATGCAAGGGAAAATGAGATAGGAGGCCGAATAGTGTAAATTACTACTTGATAAGGGGAACTATTAAGAGCAAATTGCACATAGGTCTTAAAGCCACGCAAACCAACATGGTATAGGAATCATTACACTAAAACAGCATTCATGATGATACGGTTATGTATGACAATTACATTATTGTACGTGATACCGCTGCAAGGGATTTAATGCAACATAGCAAATCATAATACTGAAATCTACTTTTATTTCTATTTGGTACTATGTCAGTAACACGTCATAAAGAATACATACATGCTACCTACAGGTAAATTAAATTCAGAGGGGGGAAAGAGATAATCCCAAAAAAAGAATAGTTTAATGACTATTTTTAGAATGTGGCTGGTTGAGGAAATCAACTACACATTGGTCATATGCCAACGAGCTAGCTAGAGACAAGGGGGTAGTATACGAAGTCATACACTAACCAGCAGTAATGTGACAACAAAAAATATGTATGAACAAAATTATAGCAAATGATACTCTTTGCAAGGACTTTCATGCAATAGAGCATAGTCCATAACACAAAAAATACTATACCATTTGCCTGATTGGCACTATGTAATACAGCAAGCAGAACATATACACACATATAAGGTAAATTCAATAAATCAAGTGAAAAATCTGAACATAGGAGGCCGATAGTGTAATGACTTTTGAAGGGGAGACTAATAGAGCACAATGCACAGTAGTCTTAAGCAACGAGCAAACAACAAAGTGGTGGTTTATAAGGATCATTACACTAAAGTACCGTCTATGTGAGGTATCTGTATGAACAAACCACCTTGGCAGATACAGAACATCATGCAAGGAATTCATGCAACAAAGTCCAAATCATAGCAAAAAGTGAACTACAATAGGGAACATATATAATACACATATGTACAAAAGTAATATGAATGCATAAGTTAAAAGGACAACACTTGAAAAACGTCACAAACATACCGCGTGTTTTTAGTTGATGGAATCAGGTCAAGTTCAAAATCTAAAGTATTATGCAGATCAGCCTTAAGAATTAATGGTGACACGCTTCTTGTTTTTAAGTAAGCAAGTGATCCTAACCATCGGTCGTCCACGCTGTTTCTTCTACTGCTTCAATTGTTGTAATTTGCCAACCTCGCGTAAAGACTCATACGTCCTTTAGTTAGCTCCGCCGTATGGAAGTAACGCGTTCCCTTAAAGACGCGTTTATTGCGAAATCCGTGGTCGCAAAGCGTGCGGACAAACTATTGAACTTCACATAATTGGCCTTGGTTTGATTTCTGTGGATTGCAGTTCCTGATGCTCGGTTTGTTGGTTTGTCTTTCTTCTTCCAAGTCGGTAGTGTGCGATCTAGTCATTTAAGGTGATGTTTTCAGAGATAGATTTGATCTTAGGGATTGCCAATGTGTCGGTGCTTTCATCATCAGCTCTCAGGGCTGCCCGTGAATTAACAGACCAATTCCTCCGGAATATTGTTCGAGGGTCATCACAATCGATCTTGGAAGTAGGTGATAATCACTCTCTAATTGTTGCTTTTTGTCCTAGACTCTTACGAGTTCATCACCCGATTTGTTTTCATGGGATACGGACTGTAAACATGCTTGTGCCACACGGTCTTGTACCTTGTCGATGATGGCTTGCTGATATGTTTGAAACCAGCTCACATCGTTTATGGCAAATCCTGACACTATCTAGATCAAGTAATGTATGGTGTTGGAAAGTAATGCTCGCTGAAGGTATTTGCGATCATTCACAAGAGACTTTCAGATGAAAGTAATTTTGAATTTGGATTAAAACAACTGAATGTTTAATCTCGCCAGTGGTTCCCGGTGTTGATGGTAGCGCTTTTCTAGTAGACTGAGGTGTTTTTTTGTTGCATCTTTGCCCAAAGTGTGTTTAATAATGCCAGAGTCGACCCTTGAAATGCTGGCAGTTTCACTTCTCAAGTTCTGTGTACCTATATGATTTGAGAATGATTCTCAATGTCATTAGAAACCTCAGTGTAGAGTTGAGTCCCATCTTAATGGAGGAAATGTGATTTAGCGAGATTTTGTTGGAGCGATATACGCACGTCATACACATCATATTTTAAATAACATTTTTAACAACATTTTACGGACCGTATTTTTTCTACAAACCATTTGGCAAAACTTTTTTGATAACGATAATCACCACCTCAACAACACATTTTCAGTATCAGTAAGCCAATTTATTTCAATGATAGCAGTAAGATGTGAAAGGTGCCTTTGAACAATGCCCAGATTACACATTAAATCTAGCATTGAGTACCTCATAATAAGGTGGGCTATAAGGTCAATGTTTCAAATCACTTCGAACACAAGCTCATTTGATGACTTTAATCAACCCTGATGTCCACTTTTTTCGAAGAAAAAAATGAAAAGGCGCAAAAACCAGGTACCCATCGCAAATCCAAAATGGTGCGCGCCAAATTGTGCAAAAATTTGATTTTTGATTTTGGTGGCAAGTACCCAGTTTTGGGTATTAGGAATCATTCTAGAAACTTTCATCTCGCAGAGCCTTTCTTTTCTTGAGAAATGCCGTTTTGCCTAAAATTGAGCGCTGAGGGCGCTTTCCATAAAAAGTGCATCTGATTAAATGGGTGATTTTAACATTACCAAAGTTGGAGTTTTATTTATTGACTTCCGAAATTTGACTTACGTGGTGTTTGCGATTTTTAAAAAACTGTATGCTTTTTAAATGTGTAAATGCCTTCCTTGAAACCCCACACAAAAAGGTTTGTTGTCACCCCTGTATTCCAATGAGCGTGTTTTCATCAATTTTAAATTGATGCCACTTTTGTGCATTTTTGTGGAAATAAATGAAGTGGAAGTGGCAGTACCCCCATCGCTGAAGGTTTCAATGCCAATATTTTCAATCCACTTTGATATGGGAGATAAACCTCACTTTGTAAGCCTGAGTATATTGATTGACCAAGTAGAACTTTTTGGGTAATTAAACACGAAACCAAACATATCTTTTACATGTAAGGGCTAAGGGATTTCCAGAGTGAATAAGACAAGTATTTAAAAAAAAACTGTGTCGGGGTCGCCAGGCATAATTTTACAAGAAAATAAGAACTACATTACAAAATCATTTAAGGAGTAGATGGTTTTTTCGAGTGTAAAGATTAAGAGGTCGATGTTTGATACCTGACTTAAGATTGCATTAGAAACCAATCAACCTTGTTTACAATTGAAATCTCCGTTGACCTTTGACCCTTGGTGGTGACATTTGAACCTCACTAGTTCTAAAGCTGCAATTTAACATAAGGTTTACACCGTCCTGTCATTTCAAATAAGAAAATATAGAAAACCGCCAATTGGGTGCATGTGTTAAAACTGAATCCCCAAGTTTATAAAGCTTTATTTACTAGGTTACCCTTCCTATCATTTCAAAAAACTAAAAAATTAAAAAAAAAAGCCCAATTGGGCGGCAAATGTGTTAAAACTAATCCGCCAAGTTATAAGCTTAATTTAACATAGGTTACACCTCCTGTCATTCAAATAAAGAAAAAGAAAAACCCCATGGGGCTCAAATGGGGTTAAACTGAATCCATCCCCAAGGTATAAGCTTATTTACCAGAGGTTTACACCTTCCATCATTTCAAATAAAGAAAATAGAAAAAAAAAAACGCCCAATTGGGTGCAAAATGTGTTTAAACTGAACTCCCCACGTTGATAAACGTTAATTTACATATGTACACCTTCCTATCATTTTAATAAAAAAATCAGAAAAAACGCCCATTGGCGTAAAATGTGTTAAAACGAATCCCCAAGTGTTATAAGCTTAATTTAAAACATAGTTACACCTTCCTGTCATTTCAAATAAAGAAAATAGAAACAAACGCCCAATGGGCCGCAAATGTGTTAAAACTGAATCCCATTATCAGCTTTCATTTAACATAGTTACACCTTCCTATCATTTCCATAAAGAAAATAAAAAAACGAACGAAAAACCCATTGCGCAAATGTGTTAAAACGGAATCCACAAGTTATAAGCTTAAATTCAACATAGTTACACCTTCCTATCATTTCAAATAAAAGAAAATAGAAAAAAACGCCTCACTTGGGCGCAAACTGTTAAAACTGAATCCTCATTTTAAGCTTTAATTTAATTAGTTACCACACCTTCCCTGTCTTTCTGTCTTTTCAAATAAATATGTTACCTAAACCTTCGTCTTAATAATATCAAACAATCCATGGTAAAAGCTTCAAGCATTACTGTAGTAAAACTCTACGTGGCCTGATTATTTTCTTACTTATACTCTCCTATTTGTTACCACCCTTTACGCTCTCCTGCAACTTTTAACCCAAACTCCCATAAAAAGCAGTCTTCCCAGAGACTAAAATCAAAAGAATGCTTTTTTAAGCCATTTGCCAAACATGCATGATGTGTTGCCACTTGCACAGCAATTACACACACACACCAACACTAAAACTCCAAATTAATAGTAGGACGTGGATCTTTTCATAAAAGAAACCGTTAATGAATGACCTTCACTATAAGACTCCTTTTCCTTCGCAATTTTGAGAGCATGTTCTATAGTCGTAAGGCGACCCGCCACACTACTAGCTTTCTTCAGGCCCCATATTTTGATCACTCTTCCGCATATCGGGGAGCTCCTGGGGATGAGACCATGGACCTCTAAGTGTGTTACTTGACTTATGAACTGCTAGGTAGTACAGCAGAAACCTTCCACCCAAGATATAAAACCAAACACGATGCTATGGCCATTGGAGACTAAGTGTCCCGCAGTGTAATTGGTGAGGCTACTCTGGCTTCTGCTGATCTGGGATTATCAATAAAACTAATATAACTTACATGTCTAAATATTTTGCCTTCCTCAGTAAAACCAACTCACGTCTAAACCTACCAGACTCCGCAGCTGGTTTGGCCCCATGCACATTGTCTCTTTTATATTTCTAGAACCCTTTTAAGCATGGCACCAATTTTGACACTGATATAGGTAGGACATAGCGAGAGTTATTACCCCACAAAATAAAAAAACATGCAGGAATCTTGACAGTAACAGGCCTACAATTCAATGATTTGTATGTTATAGGGACCTCTTGTGTCAGTCCCCATTGCGAATTGTAACTAGATTTTTTAAAGAAAATCATATTTGCCCACAATGAAATTTACCTTGTAGAATAAGTAATTCCAGATTATTTGTCAAAAGTGTGTCACCACTGATATAGTTTTTTAATTCTGGATTTTATCAAATGAGACTTTCAAACCGCTTACTCACAACGTTAAAAAACCTTCCACACTTTTTGCCTCAGGCTAATGAATATCTATTCATAGATAAATTTTTTTTGAGTTGTAAGCTGCTCATTCAAGCCCATCAATATGTTTTTGCCTCAAAAGTCTACCAACTTCCTTTTTGCTGTAACAACACCAACCAACATTTAAAGGCCTAATATTATAATGTGGATAACCCCCACACACATTTGCCATTGCTACACACCCTTTATGCACCTAACAATAAACTTTACAAGTTGGGATCATTATCACTGAGAGAAATGCAAATTGTTATGTGATGCAAATATCCATCAAAATTCCCACAAAATTTGTGGGTATCTTTGAATAAAACATTTATCCAATAATTTTAGTTTTGATACATTACTTTAGTTGGACAAAATTGAAGGGAACTTTTCTGCTATAAAAGTGATGGTTTGCAATACATTTCTACTAGAAACACAGTAATTTTGAACTTTCCAAATTTAAAATGCCTTTCTGTTGATAAAATAGACTGAGATACAATCCTGAGATTGTTTTTTTCTATGACCCACTATAAACAGGATTCGATTAAAAGGGTCATGGCCCGATCGCAAATAGCCCTCGTCCCCAGAACCCAGATTTTCCCGGAAATTGTCGAAATTTTGGTATCAAAAAACGCTACTTTTGTCTGCATTTACCCTGTGAAATCTTAGGGCTACATGTTGTTTTTGGTTTGAGTTATGAGCGAACGTGTACTCCATTTTGTCGACCAATATTATTTTACCGCGCACAAAATCACGTTTCGAGCTGTCACACCAAAACGGACCTGAAATATTGGCGGGAAACTTATAGATGGGGTTTTTTGGGTGCAGGCCATTCATCAAGATGAACACTTATTACTTAAATCAGACCACCCCTTTTAGAGGAAATCTATACTCGTTCGCACTCTGGCACTAATTCTAGCCTTTTGAAGTACTGCCTTTATTCGTGTGCATATGCTGAAATTCTGAGGTTAGCGCACATATGCTAGATCAGAAAAAATAACAGCGCAGTGGATGTCACTCCTCGAACTAGAGCTGACAGAGTATAGGTGAACTTTACTGTGAACTGTATCATATGACATGAAATGTTCACACTACCCCCCCCAACTTTGAGTAAGTACGCGCTGTTCCATCAGTCTACCGATTGCATCCACTCCTGCCACCGCTACAGAACCAGCCCCAAACAGCGACGCTCCAAATGACGTACATGTCAGTTGTAGAGGGCGGAAGACCAATATTTGGAAGATGCCAAGACAGGCTGGAAAGGTGCAATCCTGCCGACCAGCTAGTAGTGTGTTTAGGCCATTGTTGGAAGTAGTTTTGAAAGTCTAGAGGGTGGATGGCGGAGGAGTAACATCAAACAAAACACCCGAGCAGCCCCACGAGAGAGTGGTGGCAACATGTTCCAATTACCAATTTAACCTATTGAGTAATAAGAACATATGACATCTACATTGGTTTGCTGGTTTCCAAGATTTTTCAAATCAAGTTTTTTGCATGGTGTTAAAGCTTTTTGGATGTTTTTTGATAGAGGGCTCCCCTCCTTCCCATTTTACAGTAAAAGTGCAATTTCAAGTATCAGAATTGTCATTTTTTGTGGTGCATTTACCAGTTTTAATTGAAAGTTCTGAGCCAAGACATACTCCACAGTAAATTTGGACAAAAATGTAATTTTTAACCTAAAATCCCCTATTTCTTACTGCAAACGTTACGTATTTTGATGGACACAAATGGCCATCAAAAGAGTAACATTATGCAATAGCACCAAACATGATGATTTTTTTTACCATTTAACCTCCTTTTTGTGATAGGAATTGAGTTGTATATATGTCTGTATGTCTGTTATGTCACTTATTCATATCAGACTTTTTCAAACTATCCTTTTTTCAGATAATTTGTTACAAATAAATACTGTTTTTCAGGCGACTGTTACATTTTGATGAAAAAATCGAAAATTTGTGTCCTCAAAAAGTGGTAACATTCACCTCTCAAAAAGTCTCATCTTTTGAAAACTACTTATTGCATGCAACTCAAATTTCTACCAGATTTTTGCTTTTGTGAATTTCATGAATTTAAATAGGTAACAACACCTGTTAAAGTGGCCAAACAAAATGTTATACTGATGAAAAAATGTGTTTTCTATAGGCCAAACTAACTGGAACTGACCCTCCTCTCGTGGAACAAATGCCTTTTATATAATTAGCCGTCACCTGCAATGATTAAGAACCAAATCAGCATCCTTATGGTAAAACGAACAAGTTTATAATTTAATGTCGCCGGCGACTTAATTCAGCAGACGACGGAAAGCAAATTAACAATGGCAAGTAAATGCAAGCTGTATGCATGTTCCATGGCACGCACCCTGTTTGACTGGTCTGTGACCTTTATGGGTTTTCAATGAGTACAAATGATATTCATGTAATACACACATTTGTTGATTAAGTTCTGTCAACTAAAACCTAGTCCCTACAATTAAATTAACCTGAGTCTTAAACCTCTTATTAAACTTCATCGCTATCCTGTGTTTTGAGTAATTAATTTTAATGTTGTAAATTATCTCTATTCTCCCAATGGCCTAGACTATCATTTGAGAGAAAATTGAAGAATTTCATCTTTTGTGAAAGTGGGTCAGTACGCTTTAAAGGCACAACCCCCATTTTACATTTGTAAGATTTTATACTTGGTTGTGTTGGTAATTGACATGGTATATACCGTGGTGAACAGTAATGCTAAAAGTGTAAAATTGGGGAATTCCCGATCCTAATTCAAAGGCAGCGCTGGAAACTTGAAATTCCGTCTATCCATTAGTAGGCCTAAAAAAAAATTGTTTGATTGGCATAACATAAAAACCAGAGTCATCAT
>JAMKCH010019536.1:0-82407 GCA_023653785.1 Ophioderma brevispina
CTCTTTCTTATTCCCAAAGTCATTAATGGTTGCCTACTGGAGGAGAAAGTCTATAGTATCTATGTTCAGTTAAGGAGTTGGGCGATAATAAGTTAGATGTGATGAGAGAGACTTGTTTTACAACATTACATCCGTCCTGGTTTTCTATCAGAGAGTGAGGAGTCTGCACTGTAGACCAGGGTTTGTTTGAATATCACCAGCTATATAAGCGATAATTAAAAGTTTTGCTAGCAATTACTGTAGTATGGAGAACTTGATTTGACCAAATGTCCATATATTGTAACAAGACAAGAATCTTCGTATATAACCCAATTGTAACTTGCACAACCTGGTAAACTGTGAAAGATGACCGTTTTGGGAGCAGAACAAAAGAAGCAATAAAGTTGTCTGATACTCCATTGTTATCAAGTTGCAGTCGGGCAATCACAAGTAGCATCCTAATTGATATGAAATAAGTGCTGAATTACTATAATCAAATTACATGCATTATAAAATGTAGTTTGGTCACAAAGTTATGATGGCACTAGCCGAGACACACATTAACGATACCATTTAAAGTGACCTGAGAGATTTTTAGGATACCGTACAAATTTCTCTCAAAATTCACTGGATCATTTTATGATCACCTACCAGAGAAACGTTTCAAAGGTTTCTTGGACAAACTGGTGCAAAAGAAAACCACTAACCTTGTTTTGAACTTGCCTGCGAATCGTAATCGTAATCGTTTCCCATTGAAAACCATGCTTGAATTTCGTTGTGCAAGACAGACACTATTACACCATCATCTTATTATATAAGATGGGCATATATTCGGCTTATCCCTTTCAAGTGTGATCCTAATGTTTGTAAGCATTCCAAATATGTAAAAAACTGGAGTTCGTCAAAAATTTGGTGATGCTTCTTTCTGGAATCTCCTCATGCTCTTACAGAGTGAATAGGCCTTCATATCCCTCTGAATATTAGTCCCAGCCTGTCTTGTGTTGCACCTGAATGAGCTCACCTCTGCCCTAAGCCAGCACATTCCACATGAGACTGTAGCCATTCTAGCTTGTCAGCTTCTCCCCTCTCTCTTACGCCTTCATTCACCTGCTGACAGCTCCTCTGCTTTCATCTTTTGACATTTTTAATTGCACTGTAGTCGGAATGGAATGATATGATCTAAAGTGTATACTTTCAGGGACTATGAAGAAGAACCAACGACCAAAAATTGCTCATTTTAAGACTGTGGGTCAGACTTTTCAAATGAGAGTTTTTATTTGCTTTATGAAGGTGCTATCCAATTGGTCACTGTTAGACGTTTTTGTATTATTGGTTAGGAACATTTGATTATGATGAAATTTGAATTGGGAATCCCAAGAATCTCCCATTATTGTGCCTGTTAATAAAAAAGTGACTATATGCCCCACCAAATATATAAAATTTGCAAATATGAATATCGCCGTGGCGCTGAGCGCTGGGGGTAACTACGTAGATCCTTTGCAATGGTGTTGCAGACATTGCCACTGGTGTACACTATCTGTCTAGGCGGCCAAACAAAAAAAAAATGACGTCCTGGCATGGCGAGTGTCGTTAGAAGTGTTGTAGTGTAATCCGTTTGGTCTACACGGTGGTAGCTGCGTGTAACCCACCTAAGAAAATGGCCATGGACTTGCCAAGTCGCAATACATTCCATTCAATCACGCACGCATTAAATTTCAAGAGCGCATGGTTAAAATGTTTGGTATGCAAACTGTCATAATTGTTGGTCATGTCTCCTCATAGGTAGGCATGAACAACACAGTAACTATATTCAGGGAGTGGACATACTTTCTGTTACAGAGGGATATCTGTGATGCGTTGCATTGGTTGATGAGGGTACTGCTCCTGGATACCTTTTGTTTTAGTATGTCTGGCAAGACCCTGGAAGAAACAATAAATAAAGTAGTATTTGATTATACTCGATTCGCGCTGATATAGGAGCTGGAGAAAAGTTTGGTCATATCCATTAGGTGAAATAGGGGAAGAACTTTATAATCTATACAAGGAGTCGATTGCTGCCTAACAATTAGAAAGGGACTTGAAAGGAAAAAGGGCCCAAGTACAAAACTTAATTTGGTTTACTGTTACTTTTCTGTATGGAATATTTGTTGTTTTTAATACAATGATTTATCAATAAGCATTCACTGCACTGTAAAAACTGGATAGCGAAAACGCTATCTTTTAAATGTTTAACATGTTAAGAATTGATTGCAAAGTGTTTAAGAATATGGCATTCGAAAGTAATGAATTATTTAGGCAATCTTGAAAATTAAACAGAATAAGGTGTGAAACAAAATAATGAAATCCCTTTATGGGCACTATACACGGTATGTTCATACCGTATGGTCCGTCTACATTGTTTCTAAATGAACACACTGACAACGTAATTTCCAAATTTTAGGCGAAATAAATACACACAAATTGGTTGGCGTTTTATGTGTTTACGCCAAGGTTTCATTTTCAAATTTTATCCAACATGCGTCAATATTAAGAACTTAAGTTGGACCTCTTTGCGTGGGTTATGGCTATGTATTAGTCTCATGAGTTTAGCTAACGTATGAAGGTAATGATAGGCCCCATATCAACCTGTGTAGGACAGCGTGAAAGACAGTGTTACCATATTCAGGGCTTATAGCGCAGCTGCCTCATACAGGTAGTATTTCCAATATTAACATACATTACCTTTACCAGGGACCCGCTGTGTCTTGACTACTGCACATCCTATGACCGTAGCGACCCCAGTTTTAAGAACGAACGGACGTAGTAGTGCTACAAATTTTAATTGCTTGTGCGCCCCTCACAAATAGCTCTCACAGAAAAAAGTCAGGTTTTGTCCCTTATCAGGCGAATCAACTATAGGCACATACGTCTATGCAAGAAAAAAGAATCATTTACGAGAAGCTTATAGTTGCAAGGAATTTGAAAATAAAATAAGGGTTGACCTCAAAATTAATTGCAACGAACAAGCTTGGTGTTGTGATACTGGCATTATGAGAGAATAAAAGAGAATAAACATATCAAAGTCGAGGGCTGGATTTGAAAAGGAGTCTAACTTTAGACGGGTTTAAACAGGGTTAGGCCGACATGAGTGGACCTTTCCTTTCAAAATACTGTGAAAGTTTAAGTACTAGTCTGCAGATTTCATCGGTTCCCATGCCCCCCATTAAACTAAATTAAATGATTTTTAAATGCTCTAGGACATCTCCTTAAAAGAATTCTGATGTACCAAACTAAAAATTGTCCCACAGGATCTGTTTGGTGGCCATCTTAAAAACTAAAGAGATCTAGTATAAAAAGTGGTTCGATTTAGTTTGAAAGGGTGCTAAAATGATTCGTCTCATCATGAGGAATCAGAAATATGTAATTTAGCAATTTGTGCTGTTTAGTTACCAAGATATGGGTGAAAATGAAAATGTGATAAAGGTCATTGAACTTTTGATGGGTAATTAATCTGACAAAATCGGTCGTTAGTTGCAAATGGTTGGTATGAGCATGAGCACTCTGGAAGTGTACAATTCATTGATTTAGGATCTTTTGTTTTGAGATATCTTTAGGGGAAAAAAGAGACGAGTAGTCCCGAAGGTTCCCATACAAAAAACAATGCAAATTTGAAAACAGGTAACTTTACACTATTTACAACCTAATGCTAAAACATCCTGGATAGTTCATAACGATACGTTTGAGGATGCTCATGCTCATACCTACAATTTGACACCAAATTTGTCAAGATCCATGCAGTGTGAAAGTTTGTCCCCTGTACACTGACGAATGGAAAGTGCAATGACTTTATCACATTTTCACCATATCTCGATAACTAAAACATCACAAATATGCCAAACACTATATTTTCTGATCCTTTGAATGAGACCAATCATTAGAGATACCTTTCAACTAAATTGAACCACTTTATATGACCGATCTATTTAAATCCAAGGATGGCCACCAAACGAAACCCGTGGACAATATTATTTTGGTAACATCACAATTCTTTGTAAGAAGATGGTATAGAGATCCTAAAAATAATTGTTAGGGAATTTTAGTTTAAGGGCGATGATGGGTCAAACCCATGAAAATTGACTAGACTATAACAGGTGAGAAAATTCCTAATCGGATGGACTAGTTCCGGCCCATCATGAGAAATTTTCTAACTGTTACAGCACATTTTTAGAGTATATTGAAAAGGAAAAAGGTTCCTCTCATGTAGGACTAACCCAGGTTTTTAAACCAAGGTCTAAAGTTAGAATCCTTTCAGAATACCAAGTATAAGTGTGGGGAAACATGCAATTTTGCAGGGAGGACAGGCTTGTACAGGAAAAAAAAATATGTTGGCCATATACCTTAGGATTAAAAAAAGGTTAGTTTGCCCTATAGTTGCAAGCAGTTTGCTGCACTGTGGGGAAACTCCCTAAAAATAGGTGACAGGAATGTTCGGCACTATTGACACACAACCCCTTTTTAAACCGCTTGTCACTGAAAGACCCCTTTTTTTTAACCTGCCACTGAAAGACCCCCCCTTTTTTATTCTCAGTTGATGCCTCCCATTTTTAATCAAATGTCTCTGAATGAGCGTCTTATTTCTATTCATGTTTCTCACAGAAAGTCGCTCTTTTTTTAATGTATAACAATAATAAATGGTTTTGGTTAGAATTTGCCCGAGAAGTATCCCACCCTTTTTTCACAAAATGTGAGAGGCTCGTTGATTGACCCACATTTTTTTGGCATCCTCCTCACCAATGACCCCTTTTTTCCTAAAGTTCCCAGCGAATGCCCCTACTTTGAAAAGTCCAATATCCGCACATCCCCGTCAACTTTCATATATGAGTGCCCCCCGGGCTCGCGCATCGTCACGGTTGTTTCGCAAGCACATACACATATAAAATCTGTGCATCACATGTTACAGACAAATCATTCAGTCTTGCATTTCCCGGGTTTCCAAATTTTCTCATCGCCCAATTTTTTCTGCGAATAATTATGTAACCAATCGATGGAGAAAACATCCACTAAAAAGATTCCCACATTGACTAATGCCCAAAAAAAAAAACTCCTGATGACCCCTCTTAATTTTGCTTAGAGATTCAGCATGTGACAGCAAGTGGCATCAGTAAATTGTTATTTTACTTGCTAAATCAACAAAAATAAAATACTTGAATGCTCATTATATGCATAAGGCTTTCCCAATATGACAAATGATTGGCCCATTGGGTGGTTTGCCCAAACTATGATACTGAAGGGCTTATGCTCATTATTAAACTTTTGGGCACCTCGAATTATCTTGTTACACTGATTCAGGAAAATCCTAATCTGCCATCTCCTTTTTTCTAAATCGGTGGTCCAAACCTATGAATTTCAGGGTGTTATCCCATTCCTCACTCATGATTTAACTAAAATTGTTAATGCTATTATATAGTCAGATGGTGTCCAATAGAAAGTCCTACTCATGAAGTGGTAAAAATTCAAAATGGCTTCACCTACCAAAGCGATAAATGAGGGAAGTCATTGCTGTCTGCCATCTTGCATATGGAATGGGATGGAGGCAGAAGGATGTATTGAGTCAATCCACAATGCATCAGTTTTGGGAACCCATAAAAAACGAAAGCATAACTTTTACACTTTTTAGCACACAAAGCATAAGTACTTAGGTAAATTTTACAATGACACGAAATCTCTTGGTTTCTTACTCTTCTGAATGCTTTTTAATCCCTAAGTATGACATGTGTTTTGTCCTGTACAATATAGACACATTGCAATGCATTATCGGGATTGGTTCCAACACCCTCTGGGGTTGGAGTTGGTTTACCACCCGATTTTTTCACAGCAGTGCCTGATAACTTCATTTTACCATTTGGCATTTCATAACTAAATTGAGGAAAGCTTCGCAGCTGAATGCTGGTGTGGGATTTGACATCCCTAGCCCAAACTGTTTAAACAATAACTATACTGCTATTGGATGGTACTTTTACTTATGGATGGTGTGTACGGATCAAATCAAAGGTCACTGACCACTTTCAGAAAATCTGGCAGTACAAACACCAATTCTCTCTCATCTCTCCGGGCACCAATGCAAAATGCAGCCAACCCATAATTGTTACACCAAATAGCTTCGGGAGTCTGATTTCCCCTCCCGCTTACTTCCTTAGACACTTACTCACCTTGTATATATTCTTTGAACTCTGGATCATTGTCAATTTTCTTCTGTAGGAATGTTGATGCATTGAGGTTGCAGCTGCAAAATCTGATGTATGACGTCATACGTGGAAACTAGAGAAAATGACGGCAACAACGAAGTGTTCATGTATATGTTGAAAGTCAAAATGTTACTTTAAATTAGATTAAACTGCATTTAAATTACAAGAGAAGGATTTATCCTTTTTAGAGCAACTAAAACAATGTTAAGAAGGATGGTATACATTACTAATACAGTTATGTACAGATGAAGAATCTTTTTGTCTCCACCAACCAATTAACAAATTATAACTGTACAACCAGCAACTTGTACCAGAAAATTCAATTTCTTCCCTAATCCGATCTGTTTTCTATTAGCTACATAAAGAAAGATAAATAAAAGGCTTGAGTACCGAGGCAATCTTGATTCACAAAAGGGTCACTGGCGGGAACGGAGAGTAAGAGGTAAAGTTAATATGCTCTGCCCAGCCTGTTACTACATAATCTGACAGCATGGAAAAATACACCGTTATCGTTGATTTCACTCGGCGACACTCAATATTAAAATGATCCTTCCTTGACTTACAAAAACCATCGTCAGGCCTGTGTTGTTTTTTAGGAAACGTTATCGTTGCAAAGAAGCCAGGATGTTTTGCTATGATGAGTGTGACATTTGTAAAAAACACAGTCATATGTACAGTCCTAAATTTTTTCTAATATTAAAGAGAATTTTGACCCCGGCAGGTGCGAAACGGAGTCTGCCAAATCCCTCATTTTATTACTGGTAATCAGTGAAAATAAGCGTTTTTCATGGTGTGATTCAAAATATTACCGGGAACGGCCGGAGGCTTTGCGTTCGCTATAGAACTCTCATCATTATAGCCATTTTTATCCATTTCAAACAAGGTAACTCAAAAAAACTTAATGTAGATATGGGAACTATATTCATGTTAAAGAGATGAAATTTGGTGCTGGTTTTAACTTGATTTAAACATTTTGGCAATTAGACCTCTGTGCAAACATGACAAACTTTGAGCCTGCATATCTAAATTTGTGGAATAGACCATTTTAAATAAACATCGGTGCACAAAGTGCAATGCACGCAAGTGTTCTAATATGCTCGCGAATTTAGGCAAGCCACTGCTTGGTGACACGCATCGCATTACGCAAAGGTGAATAAGCATAAGGCCGCACCAAACAGTTGGGGATTGTTGTTTGTGACTGACGTAACAACGCGTATCAGGGGTCATCGGTGCATCGTGTTTCCTAAATTTTGATTTGAAAAGGTTATTACCAAAAGTTGGACAGGCCCCGAGTTGAATAAGCATTTTCCTTAGAGATGAAGAAAACAGACCCAACTTCTTAGAGCACAGAGAGAAAACACTTTTTTTCCTTGGGAAATTTGCTAGCAAAATGCAAAATGGGCTCATTGACACCATATTTTAAAATTAACGTTGTGGTTGTATTGTATGTTTTGTATTGGTTTTGTAATACCTGTTGCTATATCTAGAAGCCAGCTCAGCTTTATTTTGAGTTCTACATAGGAGTAGCACGCTATTTTGCTGTTATTAATTACCCGCGGCAATACTAAAATGCGAAATGGGCTTATGGCACCATATGAAATAAATGTGGGGGTTTGGTTTGTTAGTACTTGTTGATCATCTAGAAAAATCGTTTCATCTTATTTAGTCGTAAATGGATTAGCATGCTATTTCGCAATTTTTAGTTCCCCCCACAAGCACAAACTTATGGCACGATACTGAACCTGTAAATTGTTAACCAACTGTTAAATAGAATGTCAACTATACCATGGAATGGTTTGTTCTCTCCAGACATCTCGTACGACAGCAGGGCCTGTTTGAAGGAACAAAGACATTATATTATATGGCCTTGTAATTTCTTATTTTTGGACCCCTGTGATTTATTTTACAATAATTTGTTTCATGTTATCTAGTGTGAAGATCTTCTGTGGAGATCCCAATTTTGTCCATGTATAAAAGTTTTCCTAACTGCCATATTGGAAGGACATTTGGATTTAAACAGCTGTGGGAATTTGTGCAATGAAACTGCGTTCTGCCGGTTGTTTCAATTTGCAATTTATACTGGGTATTACGGCCGGGGCGAAACATTATTTTTTTTCATTTTAAAATAATGGCCACTTGACTGGTTTCACTTCATTGTAGAGGGTAGAGGTACCGGTTCCAAAAGATCATACTTAAATTGTAATGTTGCATATTCTACAAGCAATTTTAAAATAGGGATAGTGGTCACAAATCGATCATCCAATTATGTGGTAAAGAGAAGTGTGTAGGCACTAAGTAGCCCCTGAATGGACCGTTGACCTCACATCGTATCCCACTAAGACCCCTTGTCTCATGTATAAGCATACCAAGTATGACTTGATATCATGAACTAAAAAGCTAAAGTAAGTTGAAAGTGCCAAACCAAGGTGTTTACTAGAGCAATATAATGACACAAAGTGACCCCTGATGGAACTTTGACCTCCTCATCAGTTGTCCCACATAAGAACTCTTTTCTCAATGTATAAGCACACCAAGTATGAACTTGCTCATCAATTGCATAAAAAGCTACTGTAAGTTGAACGGTATCAACCAATGGTTGTCTACAAATGTTGACACAAACACACATCATGCGGGACATAAGGTCTTTTCCGATTGCATTTAATGAACCCTAAAACAAACGCTTTTCCTCTACACAACGGTTCCCTAAATCCATTAGGGATTAAACAGTTACAGAGTGGTGTCATACAATAATTAAACAATGATGCAGTATGCTGCATCCACATATTTTATCCTGGAGAGGTCGAATGCTCGGAGGCAAGTTGTTTATTGTGCTGAACCCACTCTTGAAACAACGAAAATCCTATGAAAACTTACTCAATTGTCGTTATAGAGCTGGGGGCATAGACCAAAATAACCAACTGTTATAACAAATTCTCGGAGTCCAAATTCAGGGGGTAGGGCAAAAAACCAAGTGTAAATTCGTACTACTAACTTATTGAAATCATATAACTGTCTGGCGCATTATTTTCTTGAAAAATGATAAAATGTCACCTCAAATTCTTTTTCCCAATTCAGATTTCAATGGATTATATTATAAGACCTTAACCATCCAATGCGATAAAGATAGTACAATGGGCCCGGTATGCAAAGCCATTGTTATATTGCCACACAGTGAAAAAGACTCCATAAAAATTCATCCTCGTTCACAATAACTAACAGTTTACATATAATAAAGGGTCGATGAAACTAGTTTCTTATAAAAGCAGTAAAGGTTTTTTGTTAGGTAGGTAAAAGTAAAGTGAAAAATTGAATAGAAATGGCATTAAGTTGAGGGATTTGGGTTATGCCCAAAAAGTGTTAGGTCAAAGAGTGCCAGCAAAATTTTTAATTATTTTTGTGCGCGTCTGCTTCCTTTAGAATAAATGATGAAAAATAGTATGGTCAAGTGATAATTTTGAACACGCACTATAGAAGCTATAATTTATTTTTGTGGAAAGAGGATAGTATTTTGTGCTATTTCATGCCAAAAAAAAAATAATAAGTCTAAATTGGGAGGTGATAACACCTTCTAAAATATTTTCAACAGCAAGACCCCCCAAATTTGTATAACCTGGTCCTGCCACTCCTGTGAAACGAAATCAGGAAGTGTTGTTTTTTTTTCGCGCGCCCCATACCGGGCCGATGGATAGTTGAATAGTTGCTCCATTGTTGCGAAAGTCTAGTAGTGTAATTCATGCTCACGATATTGGAGAAATGAAATGAGGTGAAAATTTCATTCATTTCAAGAAAGGTGCCAGTTTTATTTGCGGGAACAGTGGTTACATGATTTTATAATGGATATGATTACACTTGGTTTTCCCCAGCCTCCGAGGGGACACAAAAACCGCATAGAAGGGACATGCCCTCAATGGAGTAACATATTATTACCAAATAACACTACTGGAGTGGAGATTGATTGGGGTGGTACATCTGTCAATGGTAAACGCAAGGTGTCCAAAGGCCATCGCAGTTCGACAGAAATCTTCCTTGTAATATAATTTTAGCAAAATCGAGAGAAAAGAGGAGAAGAAAAAAAAAAAATCGTTTGGCCAGTTTGGTGCTTTGCAGTTGCACCTGGTACCTCCAAACCATGCAAACAGCGTGTTGATGAGTTAAGCGTCCCACGAAATGCAGTTCCGTGAACACTGCGCTCCTGTACAAGGAGAGAGATACGCGAGTTGTTGAAACTTCAATAATCACCTAAGATACTTGGCTGTATCTAACTACCCTTAAGGATGATGTTGACCCTTGCATTGCAACGGTTTTAACGATGTGCAATGCCACAATATTTGTCAACGGTCTCCATTGTGCGGACTATAAACTACATTCTAAATGATTTGAAAACACTGCAACTATATTCAACCGGTGTTTTGACATTTCATTAACTACTGACAATTTATTATTACAGGTGATTACTCTCTCCAATTAACAAAAATCGATTCAGATCGGTTTTGAAGCCAAATTCCCTGTTCTTCCAGTGGCTTTTGAATACTGGTGAGAGAGAAGAAGGAAATAAGAGATAAATAGATGGCAGTGTACTCTGCCGTATGACTTATTCAGTATCCTACATTAGGAGTTTGAAAATTGCACTAACTTAAGCCTTACAAACAGGTGGAATGAAAATTCATAAGCACTAACTTTTTCGCTTCATGATTATGATGCCTGACTTACACTTTGTGCAATGGCTATATCATAAATAGCTCTCTAAATGTGGTGTATTTAAGGCGAGCAAAAAATAAAAACTTTTCAGTGTCCCCTCTGACGTGCCCTTGTTTTTAGGCACCTCTGTGTTTTCTTGCAAGAATCTGTGTGTACTGATTTTACAAATGTCGCGGAACTTGAGATATTCTGTAGGCTTGGTAAAGGACACTATACGTGATTTGAAAAATATTGGAAATTGCAGGCATAGCTTCAACGTGAAGGATAAGTCTGTAGCATTCTCTTAAGTCCTTTCCAGCTGTTAGAATTGCAGAAAGAAAAGGAAGAAAGAAGAGAAGAAACGGGCAATGTTCCAAGATACGATTCTCCCATAATTACGTGTGTGTGTAGTAAGTGTCCGAAACGGACAGTAATGACTAAAATCTACGATTCTGTCTATTGGTTGCTTCTGGGCTATCATTTGCAGGGGTTAGGATACCGGTATGCTACATACATGCAAAAATCTGATTTTGATGCTTTTTCATTTGATGATTTTAGCACATCACTGATAGGCTTTAATATGCAAGAATCACCTTTGGAAGTGTGTGATGTTATGACGTCTCGAGACGTCAAAGGTCAGAAAAAACCTCTAAACACAAACAAGGAGATGCTCGTATTTACGCGATGCGTTAAAATATGTCCCCGCGAATGTGCGATCACTACATGTGAAAAATGCAACCTTAAACCACCCCCCCCCTCCCCAAGACACCGCAACAGCGCAACCCCCGGCCCAACACCCCGCCAAAAAACCCACGCCGCCCCAACACCCACAACACACAACCAAAGCACCAGACACCCCACAACATCGCACCATCAGACCAAAAAAACACCCCGAAACCCCCAGACAAACATCCCACCCCACTCCTTGACACCCTCAACACCCAACCCACCCCAATACCCTGTAACATGCCACCCCAATACCCCATACCACGCAACATGATACTATTCCCCCACAACACCCAGCCCGCAAAAACCTTCATCACTCCAAAACACCCTGCTGCTGATTTTGTGCCCCCATTTTTTCCCTGCAAACACCCCCTCCCCCCTCCCCAAACCTCTACCCCCAAACAACCTTTGCTTCTGCTTTGTGCTGCAAGCGCTTTTGCTGCTTTGCAACATGTGGCCTGCGGAAATGTGTTTTGCAATTGTTTGCTTGCCTGGCAATTGAATGCAATGTGTTTTTTCTGCTTGCATGTTTGCTTTTTGCAACTTTGCTGAACACAGAATAAAAGAAAAAAAAAAAAATGGAAAGGAGGAGGCTGAAAAAAAGCGCCCCCTAAGAACTACACCTCCAAAAAAGACTAAATAAAAAAACAAAGAAAGAGAAGGAAAAAAGAAAAAATAAAAAAGACGATAAAAAAAAAAAAAAATGAAAACTGAGGAAAAAAATTTTTTACTTTTTTTAAAAAAAAAAAAAAAAAAAAAACAAAAAGAAAAACAATAAAAAAAAAACACACAACACAAAAACACACAAACAACAACAAACCCCAACCCCACTTCCCAAACCCCCTTTCCCAACACCCCGCAATACCCAAACCCCCCTCCCCAAACACCCTTTTTGTTTTGCATTTTTCATGCAATACCTCTAAAACCCCCCCCCCAATACAAGCAACAACCAACCAAATCACCCCCAACACCCAAACACTCAAAAACACCAACCCACCTCCCCAACAAAAAACACCATACCAACACACAACCCAATCACACACAAACACCCAACCCCATCCCCATCAACCCCATACCCCTTTCCCCACCACCTCACTCCCTCCCTATGTAGATAGTAAGTAGTCTCAGTAGGAAGGCATTTTGCCTATCCGATTGTACAGTTTCAGGATACATCATTACGATATTTAATTAGCTCTTTGCATACTAAGCCAATATATCCATATTTTCAAATGGCCAAAAAAGATGTGCCCATGAATAGGCTTTCATGCAGACAGGAATTTTGAGTGATACCTGTACAGTTTCAAAAACTATAGCAAATACGCTGATTTTTGCATATTAAGAGCTATTTGCATACTCAAATTGCCAGAAATATGCCCAAATCGAATCAGGTCAAAGGAACTGTAAGCCCACTTCCTTCACCCAAATACATCATTAGACGCTTACAGAAACTCCGAAAACTTGTCACAGGATTGCAGGAATATTCTCAAATATGCAAATAGATACTTAATTAGCATATTTATGGCCACAATCTAAATCAGGTCGAGAACTCTTCAAACCGCTTCTGTCCCAAGTTACACCATTGTTACCCTTACGGAACTCCAGATAAAGGTAGACAAAAGGGGGAAAAATTTTTGTAACAGAAGGCAAAGGAAAGACCAAGGGTCACGAACGGCACGCTGCTCATTCATAGTCCCCGTTCCGAAATCGTTTCGGCGGGGACAATAAATGAATTATTAATATGCAGAATAGTGACAAATGTGGGCGGCCAATATACGAGTTTTGTAAATTAAAATTAAAACTTTTTCATTTTCCCTTTCTCCTTTTTTCAAAAACCTGGATATGAACATGTTGTATATTTTTTTGTGGCCCTAACAAAAAAAGCAACTAGCAAGAGTAGTTTAATTGAAAAATCTATATCCAAAGATCACGTAATTTTTAACATGCAAAGTACTTTTGCAGAATGTGATCAGCAGGCCCGAATCGTATTGTATTATAAAAATATGCTCAATCGCAAAATTTCAGTGACTACCAGACTGTCCAATAAAAATTTAAAAAAAAAAGCTACAATCAAACTTAAAAATGGTAAAAAAATTATAAACTGTGCAATTTACCAGATATTTGGACTTTATTTATTAGACAAATTCCTAGCTAAATCCTCGCTGTATTCATATCCAATTTGATGAACCCTAATCGGAGATTTTCAGTTGAACACAGAGGATAAATACCACGTGAGAGCCACTTTCACCTGAAGTTCAGAGAAAACGAAATGATTAGAGCAGGAGCAGAATATCATAGGGTCTTTATTTGGGAGTGCGTTCATGTCGACTACATCTAAGGTTTGACACATGTGAGTTAGTATGGACCCCTACATCAATGCAAGGTATGTTATTGGTGGTCAAATTGTGTGTCACTTTTTCAATAGGGGCCAATTTAAGTTTGTACAGGGGGTTCGCAAACTTTTAAATTACTCCCAATTCATGTTGAAATGTATGTCATATGTCCGTCTAGTCACAAGGATTCCGAAAATGTATAGTTGTACCTTCTAGACCATTGGTTTTGGAGTGATGGGTTAGTTAAAATTGTAAAATGGCGAAAGTGCAAAAAAAAAGGGCAAAACTCAATTTGTACAGAGGCAACATTGAAAGGTACTCTGATTGTATTTTAAATGCTTGCAAATTATTTGCTCTGAGGATGAGGACTCCCAAACAAGTATAGTTTTTGATGATGTAAAGTTTCCGTACCGAGATAAAGGTCAAAGACGGTCAATGCCAATTGGATTATGTTGACCCATGACTTATTGTGTCCATAGAGTGATAACTACGCATGGCAAGAAGATGCTACAAACGATCCGTATTTTGACACATTAAGCTAGATTGAACAATTGTTTCTTTTTACCAAAAAATGGAGCAAGTTCTGATTGGGCCCCTGTGTGTACAAATGGAAGTTGACCTTTGGCCCACTTTCAGACATTTTTACCAATAACTCTAAAACCAATGGCATAGATGGTACAAACTATACCTTTTTTGAATCCTTTTAACAAGACGGACATATGCATAAATTTCAAAACGATTGGAGAGTAATTTAAAGTTTGACCCCTGTGTAAACTGAAATTGGCCCATTGAAGGTGACACCACAAGTTGACACCACTACGATATTGCATGATGGTGGAGGGTTCCATACTAACTCCAAAGGTGTCAAAGCTGAGAAGTACGGGACATGAACGATGATGTGTGACCCAAGTCCTTGCTCCCGCTCTATATAAGACGTGTTTTTGTGTAGCATCATTGTGGTAAATTAAACCTTTTCAAACAAAAGATCTGTACAGATCAGCTGTGAGTATATATGAATGAACTTATCAATATAGTATGTTTCAGTTGAATTAAAGCACCAGAAATTAATGTTGTGGGTGATTGTGATGGATGTTGAATGTGATGAAAGGTGGTGAAATGAGGGGACTATCATCTAAGGGGCGGACCATTATTTATGAAAGCATGGAAATTTTGGGAAGACTGCTTTTTTTTCGAAACTAATGTAACAAGTTTACAGCAAGTTGTGTGGACAACGCTTTGTCTACAGCTGTTGTTGTGGACAAAGCTCTAATGTGGAGGGAACAACTGACCCTTCCCCTATTCCACACGGCCTTCCAAGATGCCAGGGAGGAATTATGATGAAGAAAGCATTGATGGTCAACAAAGAAAATAAAGGAAAGGATTGGCTGGTTGGTTCAAAGGTTCTCAGGTTTACTTCAACAAGGGTGTTTTGATGGTTCTACCTTCTGCTGAACCCCTGGAGTAAAGCTGAGACAACAAGAATGTTTGGAATAGAATTTTCAAAGCTACATTGTATCATTAGCAATTGGCGACTTATAAAGTTATAAATTACGTAAAATCACAAGAACAGCACTTAAGCTACTTTTATTTTAATTTTCAATAAAGACTGTCTTGAAGGTGAGTTTCAATGGCAACTTTGGGATATCAAGAATAGCCGAAACTGGCCCAACAGGTCAGGTTTTTTCAACTGTTCCAGATAATAGACCAACTCCAACCAGACCCCAAATTACACAAATAAAAATTCTCAGAAAGCGGGAACACTTCTAAAAGATCAGTTAAAATCCAGTTGAGATGAAACTTAGATTTGGCCAAAAAAAACTATCTGATTGTATAGTTTTTTTGGGGGACAGTCTGTATGCATTTACTTGCCAACCACAGGAATTGCCAAATGTGGGAACACGTTCTTCTATGGAGCATGAACTGCGCAGAACAGCGGCACTAAGATGTGATAGGATTTTATTCCGTATTTATTTATCTAATAGTGTCCACACAATTTGGCACTCCACCGACCCTCTGCTATGGAAATAAAATCTCACAGAGTTAAATTATTACATCCATGCTACCGAGACCTCCACTAGGTTCCTCTGTGGTGTGAGATCCGGGATCCGTGCTCTGACGGTTACGCTAATCAGAGCGACAGGATTTCAAGAGATGGAGGTCTTTTGCTCCCTGGAAATGAAAGAGTCATTATATACACAAAATAAAATGGAAACCGGCATGGGCGGTGGTGGTATGGATGAATTTGCCTTATTTGCCCACCCCCCCCCTCCCTCCCCAAGCCAAAAGTTCAAATTCATTGAATATGTAGTCACCCAATCAGTCGATCAGAAACCAACAAATACTTGTTTCCACAAAATTTGGTGGAGGTAGAACTCTGTCCTGTTTGTTATTTAAGGTGCAATGCCGAGATTTCACATAACAGGTTGTCCCTTAAAAAAATTTCCAAAAATCTCAATTTTGGCACCTGCGGCACGGATGTTGAAAGCCTATATCAAAAATTATCCCCTCGAAAGGCGTAGGCTGAGAATTATTTCTTGTTGCAAAAAGGGTGAAATTTTAATTTCTATTGGAGTAAAGTAAAATTTCAATCTCTTGCTGCATCCTTTAAATTTTGGGCAAATTTTCTACTAGGCAGGGCATTTATAATTGGTACAAAGAGCATCCCAGAGTATCCTTTTCAAATTAGCCCTAAAAAACAAACGGGAAGGTGTTCAAAAATATTCACTCGATATGTTTCCCTGGTCCATGGCACCCCAGGCCTATATACTCTGATAGGCTTCAGGCTCTTGAAATTCTTCATATGAAGTCATTATGAATCTGTTTTGTTGCTAGCTGCCTCGGGGGTAAATATGTAATAACAAATGGTCGACTTCATTAAGGGATAAAGCAGCGATTTTGCCGATTCGAAAAACCCGAAAACAATCATCAAAATTCTATTTTTGTTACTGTCATAGATGTGCTAACATAACATGCAAGTGGTTGGATTGAATCCGGGTTTAAAAGACAAGGCAGTACTTTATCAATTTTGTAATTTCTATAATGGGTATCAACAGCCTTGCCACAGATTTTCAGATAGATGAAACAATTTGTTTCATTTTACCAAGATTGGAGCAAGTTCTGATTTTGACCCCTGTACAATGGAAATTGACCTTTTTTTGCACTTTCAGCCCATTTTACCCAATAACTCTACAACCAAATGGTCATAGATGGTACAAAACTAGACCTTTTTTGCCATCCTTATAAAAGGACGGGACAGTATGGCATACTTCAACACGATCGGAGTAATTTAAAAAAGTTTGACCCATGTGGAAACTTAAATGGGCCCCTATTGAAGGTGACACCACACATTTGACACCACTAACTATCTTGCCTTGATGTGGAGGGTCCATTACTAACTACCAAAGGGGTCACAGCTGAGATGTACTGGGACATGAACAATAATGTTTGACCCAAGTCTTGCTCCGCTCTATATAAGACGTGTAGCATCTTGTGGTATAAAACCTTTAAACAAAAAAATCGTACAGATCGAGTGAAGTAGTATATGCATTGAACTAATCAAGATATTATTTTTCAGTGAAAGGACCAGAAATTATTATGGTGTGTTTAGGTGAAATAGGGGACTCACTCTCAGGCGGACAATATTTATGAAATGCATGGAATTTTGGGAATTTGACGGCGAAACGAATGAACAGGTTTACAGCAAGTTGTGTGGACACGGCTTGTCTACAGCTTGTTGTGTGGACACGCTCTAATGTGGAGGCGCAGGACAACTTACCCTTCCCTTATTCCACACGGGCCTCCAAGCTGCCAGGGGGGAATATGATGAAGAAGCAGTGTTCAACCAAAGAACAATAAAGGAAGGGATGGTTTGTGTTCAAAAGGTCTCAGTGTTACTTTCAACAAGGGTTTTTTGTGGTTCTACATTTGCTGAACCCTGGATAAAGCTGAGACAACAAGACTGTTGGAATAGAATTTTCCAAATGCAATGGATTCATTACAATGCGGACATTATAACGTTATAAAGTACGTTAAACACAAGAAAACAGCACTTTAAGCTACTTTTATTTAATTTTCAATAAAGAAATGTCCTGAAGGTGATTTTCAATGTAAAAGCTTTGTGCTATCAGGATAGCGAAACTGGCCCAACAGGTTTTTTCAACGTCTCAGATAATTAGACATAAATCCTGAACAGACCCCCAAAGTAACCAACTAAAAAATCTCATGAAAGCTGGAACACTCTAAAAAAGAATCAGTAAAACTCCAGTTGAGATGAACTTAGATTTTTGGCAAAAAAAAATAATCTTTGATTGTATAGTTTTTGTTGGGACAGTCTGTTGCATTACTTTGCCCACCACAGTGATGCCAATTGTGGAACCGTCTTCTATGGAGCTGAACTGCGCAGAACAGCGCAACTAAGATGATATAGCGATTTATTCCGTATTCTAAGACGTGTTCACACAATTTGGCATCCACGACCCTCTTTGATATGTTATGGAAATAAAAATCTACAGAGGTAACTGATACCTCCACGGCTCTCTAAGATCTCCACATAGGCTTCCTCTGTGGTGATGAGCTCATGGATCCTGCTTCTGCGGTTACGGCTCATCAGGACGGCTCTCAAGAAGATGGAGGTCTTTTTGTCCCTGAAATAAAGAGTCCTTATATACACAAAATAAAAATTGGTCCAACCGGCAATGGCGGTTGGCTTGAATTGCTATTGCCCCCCCCTCCCTCCCCCCAAGCCAAAAGTTCAAATTCATTGAATATGTAGTTCCCCCATCCGTCGATCAGAACATAACAATAATTGTTTCCAATATTTGGTGTAGTAGAAGGTCCTAGTTTGTATTTAAGGTGCAATGAGAGATTTCACATAACAGGTTTCCTTAAACATTCCAAAAATCTCAATTTTGGCATGATGTAAAGCCTACTATCAAAAAGTATCCCCGTCTGAAAGGCGTAGGCTGAGAATTATTTCTGTGTTGCAAAATTGTGATGAAATTCTATATTTCCTATGAGGAGTAAATATTTCAAATCTCTGCTGCCCCTTTAAATTTGGGCAAATTTACTAGCAGGATTTATAAATTGGTTTTTTTTAAAAGAGATCCCAGAGTACTCCTTTTCAAATTTAGCCCTAAAAAACAAACGGGAAGGTGTTCAAAAATATTCACTCGATATTGTTTCCCTGGTCCATGGCACCCCAGGCCTATATACTCTGATAGGCTCTACAGCTCTTTGAAATTCTCATCATACTTAAGTCATTTATGCATCATGTTTTGTTGCTAGCTGCCTCTGTGGTAAATTGTAATAACACTGGTCTGACTTCAATAAAGGGAATAAGCACGATTTTGCCGATTCCAAAACATCGAACAATCATCAAAATTTCAGATTTTTTGTTACTGTCATAGAATGTGCTAACATAACCTGCAAGTGGTTGGCTGAAATCCGTGTATTATAAAGACAGGCAGGATTACTTTTCGTCTGATTCTGTAATTGTCTACTACAGGCTATACTCAAAAAGCCTTTCAACACATGAATATCTCGATAAGTGTAAAAACATCATTGATCTTAGTTTATTCTGTACTGTGAAGTAAACCACAATCACTGTTTTAGTGTAGATTTTGATTGTCTCGGGGAGACGGTATGACAATTTCCTAAATTATCATATACTTCCTTTTTTGCACTTTTAGGTGTTTCTCCTACCTTAAAGTAGTTTATAGTGAATTGTAATAGTTATCTTTGATTTAAAAACTGAAAAAAAATGCATTTCTGCTTTTTTCATTCTCTCATATAACTCGCTGCTTATCCCTAAAGCTAGCACCAAGCTGTCACACAGATCTTCTGTCATTTCTATCACAGCCTGACAGATGTTTTTTCACAAAAATAAATTTCCTTTTTGTTGATTTTCTCATACTGTGGTCAACCCTTATTACTCAATGATAACTGAGGAAGTTGCTTTCTTTTGTCTTCTTTTTGCATGGCAATGTGTGTTAAAAAATAAATTAGGTGCTTTTCATTTATGTCTATTGTGTTCTCTACTTGATATGAGAGCCTGGCACTTGCATAGACACCCCATGAGTACCATGGGAAACAACTTGCGGTTTTGATGGTAGAAAGCAATAATGCATACTGGGCAAAGCCCTATTCAATATTGTGCTAATATTGAATGGTTAACCACCTAATTTGGCGTTTTTTTTTGTTTTATATCTGGGGAATAAAATGGATTGAGGGCTCAAATTTCAGGACAATGAGAAAAATACGGCCTTTCATCTGATATCAACGGTATATACTACTTCCAGGTAAATCAGGGGGGTCCCCAAACGACAATTGGAACACGCACCTTTAAAGGGTATCCTCATACTTGATCAGATAGACATGCTCCTTGCTTGTAAATTGTTTGTAGGTTGATGATACCATATTCTTGTCCTTCCGCAAAACAACTGATGGCAGAGGTCACATTGTGAAGAACAATTCACATTCTTTTGCTACCAACTGCTGCAGACCTCCCTTGGTTTTAGCCATTTTGTTGACAGAAATTTTCCAGTCAAATGATGGAACAGATTTACCTACAAATTTACTCAGGTTGTACATATGACACCAGTTCAGTTGTATCCTAAAATACAACAATCCCAATTTACTACAGAAATTTTATCAGAACAGGAGGGGTTATCATGGTGAGGCATCTGAACTATCCACATGGCTTGTCATATGTTTTAGTTCGCGATGTGCATTACGCACTATAGTTTGTTCAGTCTCGAGTTGATGGTGATGTCAATGGATTTTTAAGGTTACGCAGCCCCGAAGCACTTGTGCTCCCTCCAGAATCACAAATTATACACATGAGAACAAAAAAGCAGCACATTCAAAATGCTATCGAAAATACTAAAACGTGTAATGATATCACTATCAATTTGAGAGCGAACAAAGTATAGCAGTAGGTTTCTATAACTGGTATGTTACTTTATTTGGATACAGACTGATAGGATGGCTTAGTACATAGGTTTCTCGTATCTTATTTTGCCAGGACAACAGTCAAGTTCAAAACTCAGTTTTTGGTTTGCTTATCTACTTTTTTTATTCCTGTCAGTAAACGCATATTGTCGATGGTAAGAATTTACTTGGAAAGGATGTGTTGAGATCAAAACTAAAAAGCTGAAATGCTCAACTTTGTTCAACAGATTATGATGCTTTAACCCATTTTACATGAACTTTTTTGAATCGAATATGTAAACGCTTCATACCAGAATCAATTGAATAGATTGTCGTAAAGTCTGAGACACTCTATCGATTCCTTTGTTTGGCGTCAATCAAAGAACGGATAAAGTGCCATGAACATCGAGGCTGGGTGAAGAGGGGGATTAGGCCACGTAAATATTGTAGTTTGTTATGAGTGACCAAAACTCTAAACTACTTAAATAATTGGACCAAGCTGTCAAATATTATTTCTGGAACAAGATGAATAAATGTAAACATGCTAGATTTTCTAGTATTCCTTAGTGATGTAAAAGAACTTTGGTGAGTAATAATTACTTGTTCGTATCATTTTCTTATGTTGAATGCTTCAGAGTTTGTTCAAGTTTGGTGTTTGGAATTTATTCAGTGCATTTGCTTTGTAATATTTTCTTCGTGAGAAAAGGGAAATTTTTTTAATTATGGCCTTAATATTATCCGGTATTGTGACATCGAATTTCTATTACACTGATTGGGTAAAGTATACCTCCTCTCAGAACGAATGGAATCGTCGACACGCCCCAAAAACTTTTAATGAACTGACAGGAATAAAAAATCCTACTATAATAAACCTTCAAAGTGCTCTTGGTAAGTTTTATACAACCAATTAAGTGCAAATTTTGAGAAAATAGTTTCCTCAGAAAATCTCTGCATGTAGCTGTAACTTCTACTCCACTCCAAATTAGCCACACTTAAAGGTGCTTGTTCCGATCGCCTTTGGGACCCCCCTGATTTACCCGGAAGTAGTATCAATTTTGATATCATATAAAAGGCCATATTTTTCTCATTGTCGACCTGAAATTTCAGCTTTCAAATCCATTTCTTTCTCAAGTTACAAATAAAAAACTACCGTTTTAATGGTTAACCATCAATATTAGCACAGTAGTGAATAGGGCGTTGCACTATGCGTTATCACGTCTAGCATCAAAACCGCAAGCGTGTTTCCCACGGTACTTGATGGTCAGTGTGTACAAGTGTCAGGCTCTCATATTAAGTAGAGAACATGATAGACAAAAATATGAACAAGCACCTTTAAAGGTGCAACAAGAGATTTCAAATAACAAGTGTCCCTAAAAAATTTACAATTCTGATTTTGGCACTGGTGTTAAGCTCTCTATCAAAAAATAGCCCCATCTAAAGGATTAAGCTGAAAACTGTACATTGTGAAATTTCTAATTTCCTATAGCAGCAAATAGGAAATTCAGCCTGTTTTTTATTGAAATATAAGCATATCCAAATCACCTTTTGTTTCATTTTAAGCAAATAAAAGGTAGGGAATATATTGAGTGTCTAATCTATATGAAATCACTACATATCACATAAAATATGGATGACTTGAAATCTCTTGCTGCACCTTTAAAACTTTACAAATAAATTGGACAACAAACTATATATACTGTCATGGGATAAATACATGGTTAAACCACATTTTATTTTTTCCTTTCGTTTTCATATCAATTCATATAGTCGTACCTCAATATAACATCTAATATCACATGACTTCAAGTCACATGATGGATATTCTACAAGAATATAACCTATCCTGCATAAGGAACAAAATCCTTATTTTATACCATTTTAGTTATTCCATACATTTATGTGTGATGTTCCACCTCATTAGTAGTGTAATTTTCTCCAAACTCTTCAACATAAATGGTGCTATGGCTTTTGTCTTTTGTCATGTAAATCAATATATTGGTTAAAAAGTCAGGTTCTATCATAAGGTGAATGGACTATAGCACCATAGAGGACTGCCAAATCGTGTACCACACATTTTTCAATGGGAATGAATTTGGCCATGAAGACAAGGTTAGAATGGGTTCGGGGTTTATTCCGTATTGAAATGCGTGGTACACGACTTGGCACTCCACAACTCTCATAAGGTCTGAACAAAATCAATGTGTCAACAATAATATACTGGTGACAAACATGCTCTTTTCCCTAACATTTTAACTTCAATGAAGAACTAAGATTATCAAATTTTTCTCTCCAAGACGTGTAAAAATTAATGAAGAAACTGTCGTAAAGTCTGAGACACTCTATCGATTCCTTTGTTTGGCGTCAATCAAAGAACGGATAAAGTGCCATGAACATCGAGGCTGGGTGAAGAGGGGGATTAGGCCACGTAAATATTGTAGTTTGTTATGAGTGACCAAAACTCTAAACTACTTAAATAATTGGACCAAGCTGTCAAATATTATTTCTGGAACAAGATGAATAAATGTAAACATGCTAGATTTTCTAGTATTCCTTAGTGATGTAAAAGAACTTTGGTGAGTAATAATTACTTGTTCGTATCATTTTCTTATGTTGAATGCTTCAGAGTTTGTTCAAGTTTGGTGTTTGGAATTTATTCAGTGCATTTGCTTTGTAATATTTTCTTCGTGAGAAAAGGGAAATTTTTTTAATTATGGCCTTAATATTATCCGGTATTGTGACATCGAATTTCTATTACACTGATTGGGTAAAGTATACCTCCTCTCAGAACGAATGGAATCGTCGACACGCCCCAAAAACTTTTAATGAACTGACAGGAATAAAAAATCCTACTATAATAAACCTTCAAAGTGCTCTTGGTAAGTTTTATACAACCAATTAAGTGCAAATTTTGAGAAAATAGTTTCCTCAGAAAATCTCTGCATGTAGCTGTAACTTCTACTCCACTCCAAATTAGCCACACTTAAAGGTGCTTGTTCCGATCGCCTTTGGGACCCCCCTGATTTACCCGGAAGTAGTATCAATTTTGATATCATATAAAAGGCCATATTTTTCTCATTGTCGACCTGAAATTTCAGCTTTCAAATCCATTTCTTTCTCAAGTTACAAATAAAAAACTACCGTTTTAATGGTTAACCATCAATATTAGCACAGTAGTGAATAGGGCGTTGCACTATGCGTTATCACGTCTAGCATCAAAACCGCAAGCGTGTTTCCCACGGTACTTGATGGTCAGTGTGTACAAGTGTCAGGCTCTCATATTAAGTAGAGAACATGATAGACAAAAATATGAACAAGCACCTTTAAAGGTGCAACAAGAGATTTCAAATAACAAGTGTCCCTAAAAAATTTACAATTCTGATTTTGGCACTGGTGTTAAGCTCTCTATCAAAAATAGCCCCATCTAAAGGATTAAGCTGAAAACTGTACATTGTGAAATTTCTAATTTCCTATAGCAGCAAATAGGAAATTCAGCCTGTTTTTTATTGAAATATAAGCATATCCAAATCACCTTTTGTTTTCATTTTAAGCAAATAAAAGGTAGGGAATATATTGAGTGTCTAATCTATATGAAATCACTACATATCACATAAAATATGGATGACTTGAAATCTCTTGCTGCACCTTTAAAACTTTACAAATAAATTGGACAACAAACTATATATACTGTCATGGGATAAATACATGGTTAAACCACATTTTATTTTTTCCTTTCGTTTTCATATCAATTCATATAGTCGTACCTCAATATAACATCTAATATCACATGACTTCAAGTCACATGATGGATATTCTACAAGAATATAACCTATCCTGCATAAGGAACAAAATCCTTATTTTATACCATTTTAGTTATTCCATACATTTATGTGTGATGTTCCACCTCATTAGTAGTGTAATTTTCTCCAAACTCTTCAACATAAATGGTGCTATGGCTTTTGTCTTTTGTCATGTAAATCAATATATTGGTTAAAAAGTCAGGTTCTATCATAAGGTGAATGGACTATAGCACCATAGAGGACTGCCAAATCGTGTACCACACATTTTTCAATGGGAATGAATTTGGCCATGAAGACAAGGTTAGAATGGGTTCGGGGTTTATTCCGTATTGAAATGCGTGGTACACGACTTGGCACTCCACAACTCTCATAAGGTCTGAACAAAATCAATGTGTCAACAATAATATACTGGTGACAAACATGCTCTTTTCCCTAACATTTTAACTTCAATGAAGAACTAAGATTATCAAATTTTTCTCTCCAAGACGTGTAAAAATTAATGAAGAAACTGTGAACCTAAAGGCTGTTAAGACAATGAAAGCTGCCCCTTCATTGTTTTCCAATGAAAGTGTAACAGGTCTACTGATTTCAGTGGCGTACGTTGGCAGTCACACCAGAGGGAGTAAAATTCCCATGTCGTCCCGCCAGAGGGGGCAAAATTTGGAAATTGTCCTGGTGATTTGCTCCAATTAAGTCTGAGCTTGATAAAAAGCACACGTAGTGCGCGGAAATTGCCCAATTTACTTTAATCTTGCCCAAATTAAGGCTGAAATTGGTCAAAATTTCCTGAAGTGGAGGGAAGGAAATATCGTCCCGCTTTTTCAAGTCAGAGGGGGCAAATTTCCCCTTACCCTGGCAGTATACCACTGACTGATTTGTACAGCTAGCCTTTTCCATGATTTGGCCTCTGTCATACATCAATTTAGCACACAGTCCACTCAAGTTTAAAACCAATGCAATGTATGCTTAATCAGTAAGCATACCATGTTTCCCAATTTGTCCATTGTTTTATGTGTAAGTTTTGCTCTCAATATTGGGTATTGTGATGTATTGTCTTTTGTATGTTTTGTATTGATTAAATGTGAACAAATTGTTTTTCCTCTGTGGAAAAAAATGTTTCCCAATTTCTTTGCTTCAAAGCTTCTAATTTGTGCCAATGTTCATAGAAAATGTGTCATATTGAAGAGCACTTATTACATCATGACATTTGTGGGAGCATGGCTCACTGCTTGGACTATTTCTTACAGTGGATGAGCAATACAGAATATTTCATGTTAGTCTAGGTTTAGATTAAAACCACTGGGCTTTTTGAGGCCTAAAACCTTGCCCTGTTTTCTCAAGTCCCAAGTATTATCACAGAATGCCACTCTGTGCTTTGAAAGGCTTTCACAGTAGGAATTCATGATAGGCATGCACAGGCATGCTATCATTACTCTATAGGGTTAAGCATCACTCAAGATGCCCAAAAAGTTAGGATTCAGAATAAAATGTCCACCTCAGAGGGACTGAACTGCATATTAGATTCAGCCTATAAGAAATGAAAAAAGGCTTGCCATCAATGTATAGATGATGTGACCAAGGTGTTAACACATGCAGGCTCCTGCTATGGGCTCTTCGGACACCATAACAGGACTGTTGTACATTAAAGGCTGACTCGGAGATTTCTCGAGGAGGGCGACCTCAATTTTCAAACAAATCATGCTTTCTGCATATACATGTTTGTCCATAAACTAATCACTGTGTGAAATAGCTAAGCTCAAATCAAAATCCTTCAAATAGAAAATCACAATTTTGTTATAAAATTCTGGATCTGGAATTTTTGTTGTACAGAGTATCCTATGGCACTGTTATGGAATACATAAATGTTTACTACATCAAAATGAAAAATCTGATTCATCTCAAGCTTTGAAATTGAGCATTTTAGCTGACTATCTTTAGTTCTAGTTTGACTAATTTTAATTAATAAAAAAAAATATATTTAAAAATCTCTGAGTCAGCCTTTAATCAATAGCCCATGTCTGATCAAGCTTCAGTTAAAGACCTGAGTGCATAAAAGTACTTAAGCCCATATTTGGGCCACTCTTCAGGAAGTATTAATGCTTTGTGGGCTAAAACGAGTGTAAAAGTCAGAGTTTTTATGTGTTAAGAATAGGAATTTTGTGGGTCAAATGACCTTGTTGAGATGAAATTTTCCAAAAATGGTGCATTGTGGGATTAACTCAATACATCCTTTGGATTTGGACTAAAGGATATTCAAATAACAGATTGATTATGCTGACAAAACAGCATTGAGTTGAAAATAAGAACCCCCATTTTAGGATATATGACAAATTATACATTTTCTTAATCCTTGTGAGTAGACGAGTAATTTGACATACATCTTAACGGCATGGAACCAGTTTTTATTTTCGACCCAATAGACCCTCTCGTGCAACCCCAATCAGGAGGGGGCCAAATGATACAAAAAGCAACCCAATCCCCCAACTCAAAAAACTTGCCGAAAATGGACTTGAACACTTCTTGCACCTAGGACTTCATTTTGAAAGCATGCATCCTTTGTATTATTGTAGCTTCACTGCTTTTGCTTTGGGCATAATTACACTATACCCTGGCACATAGTATTTATCACATTCTTAATTATGTTAACAGAATAAAGAAACATTAAGAAAAACCTCATTTCTCTTACAAACAAGAAAAAAAATGAGATTAAATTAAATCAAATCATTCAATAACCTAAAAAACAAAAATGGGTACAAGTTTGAATAGAGTACTCACATAGCACACAGTACTGTCATGTAGGCACATTATTTTTCAGTGTTCTTAACATACCTACTACTATTGTTTTATCTTTAAACTATTTTAAGTTTTTGTAATAATTAGTCTACCCAAACCACACCATAAAAATCATGCCCAACAACCACATAATGTAAAAGGGCAAGGGAAATTTGATTAAAAAGACAACAGTAAAAAATGTTTCTCGGCAGATATTAGTGCTTTTCTTGGCAGAAATTGCAATTGTGATTCTTAGCATATATTAGGCAGAAATGATCAACTTTCTTGGCAGAAATATATTTTCTCGGCAGAAATTAGTGATCTTGGCAGAAATATTGTATGGAATACTAATCTTGAAATGATCTTGAAAATTTGCACTAGTTGGTGAGAGCTGGCAGTTTTGAAATACGGAAAGATACTTAAATAATCTCACAAAATGAATTGTGTCTTTGTTTTTTTTTTTATCAGGAGCATGTTTAAGGAACATTCAATCACCATTTTGTTTGAGTAGATATAGGGTCACTAATTCTCGCTATTCACAATACGGTATGCCACCAACAGTTGCAGAGAGGCAATTTTTTCCAGATGCATCTTAAGCGAAAGTCAACATCCAAAGTCCATGTAATATAACTAATACATATGTCACTTTTTGTTTAGTTGGCCAATATGACAATGTTTTGCATGCGAATGCACACTCAAACATCTATTTACAATTCCTAAATCATTGTTTTCGATCTATCAATCACAACACTCTTTTGTAGAGTTATTTTCAACAAAATTTCTCACTCCTCATGTGCTAATTCAACCAGGTCTGGAAGTACTCTTTTGCTAGTTCCGATTTTCCAAGCTTCCCTATTCACAAGACACAGACTATCGGAGCCTCATGTCACAACGCACCAAACGGAAATACGGTTCACTCTGTAGCAAGCGAAGGGGCTGAAAATACCAGCACACTCTTCTCAGCACAGCGTATTATGGACATATGCATTAATTCACTGCATTTCAAGGATAATCATAGGTTTTGAGTGTCAGATCGGAAGTTTGTTTTATGCCCTACTGCCTAACAAGGAACAAGAAAATAAGCTACACCTCCATGACAAAATTAAGCTCTAAGAAACCACCACCATATTTTAAATGTCTGTGTCCCGATGGACCACATTTCGGGGAATCAATATCCCTTACCATTATTGCTTACTCCCTGATCCAATAGTGACTGGGATGATGATGAAAATGGGAGTGGCACCCTATTTTCAATAGCGAGATTTGTCTACTGTTAATAAAGGTAGGTCAAACTGAATACACACACATTTCACAAAAATGAAAATAAAATGGACAATACTGTTACTTGAGATAAATGAAATCAATTAATATCAAAATATGCAAAAAAATACTAGAATATAAGGTACTGTGTAATAATAGAAATACTACTTTCACCTAAGTGAAAACACCACCCTGTGTCCATGGATGCTCAAGACAAAACAAAAGGCGCCCAAAACAAATTAATAGTCACTGAACCACAATTAACCTGGGGGTTAATTAAAGGCCGACTCATATTTCCCAATTAGGGCGCACTCAATTTTCAAACAAATCGGCCCGTATTTCAAAAAGGTGTTTAGCACGATTTTAAGCTAAGCGAACGTTTATGTGAGATAAACGTATTGCTTAAGTAAACATAATTCCAGAAGGGATTAAAAATAATTTTAACTTCACCAAAATGCGTCGAAATTTAAACTAGGTACAGAGCTAGTTCAAGAAGTATTTTAATGTGTTTTCGTCGAGTGCACAGCTCATTGCACTGTCCAGTTGACAACAGCAATGGTGCATATCATTCTCGCCCAGTTTGTGTAGCACCTTAAACACTACGAAAAGCCATGATACACTTTGTGCGCTCAACCATTAAAACACATTAGGGCCGATTATACACAAGTTAGAATATTTAAATAACAATGATGTTACTTTATATATTTAAATGCGCTTTGCTTAAACACAATTTTAAATTACGGCGATTATAAGCTAAAATTGCGTTTAGCTAAACAACTTTTTGGAATACAGGCCATCATGTTTTTTGCATATACATAATGCTTGTACACATACTGAACACTGTGTGAAATAGCTAAGCTCAAATCGATGTAATTCATATAGAAAATCACAACTTTGTTATCAAATTCTGGATCCAGAATTTTTGTTATACACAGTATACTGTATGATACTGTTATACAATACACAAATGTTTACTGCATGAAAACAGAAAATCTGATTCATCTCTCTTTGGAATTAAGCATTTTAGGTGGCTATCTTTAGTTCTAGAGGACTATTTTTAATGACTACACATAAAAAAATATATTTTGAAATCTCTGAGTCAGCCTTTAATGTACAGAGATGCCAAGCTTGACACATTTGATGTGATTTGTAAGCTTTTTGTCTCCTGTAACAATTACCAATATGGTAAAAAATTTTGACAAGATAGACATCTTTGTCAATGTTCATCCTTGTTCATTGAGATTTGTCAAATCAAAACCCTAAGCTTGACACACTTAATGCGATTCTCAAGCTTTTTTAGTCTTCTGTAACAATAATATGTGAAACCATTTTGAAGACAATGGCATCTGTCAATATTCATTGTTGTTCGCTGTGGTTTGTCAAATCAAAAAATGTCAAATTTTGTTAAATTCAGTAAGCCTACTAAAGCAGATGAAAGATTTCTAAAGCACTTTTTAAAAAGGGTATGCATAGAATGATAATATCCAAATACACTTAAAGGCCGACGCAGAGATTTCCCAAAGAATTTTCCTCAATTTTCAAACAAATCATGTTTTTTGGATTTACATAATGCTTGTCCATATACTAATCACTGTGTAAAAAAGCTAAGCTCAAATCGATGTCCTTCATATAGAAAATCACAACTTTAGTTATAAATTTCCGGATCCAGAATTGTTCTAAATACGGTATTATATGGTACTGTGATACTATTCATAAATGCGTATTCATCTCAAAATTTGGTGACTTTCTTTATTTTAGTTGATTATTTTTAAATAATACACAAAATAATTATATTTCAAAATCTCTGAGTCAGCCTTTAAGTTGCTACCCAAAAAGTCACCAAAATGCTTTCTAATTTTCTAGTAATATTTAATTTCAAATCTTATTTGAAAAAGTCAATTTTGATATAACCATAGGCATGTTTTGTACTTGAGTCATCCTACACAATATTCAGCCTCAGCAGAAATCCAACACACACACACATACAAGAGAACATTTTAATGCATACAGGGTGCGTAAAAAAATCAGTAGAGGATATTCTGTACTTAAAAATGTGCAGTGGAAAAATGTATTAACTGAAAGCCAATTCCCTTAGTCATCTTTTGTGAAAATAATTGAAATTGCATGAACGGAATCCGCATGAACCATTCAAAAAATATCATTCATATGAGTACTATAAAAGCGGTAATTTCCGCGCGTGTAATTTTCCACGCTTCTGCAATTTTTAGCATTTTCACCTTTTTTTAATTTGCTTTTTTCAGCTATCCCACATAGACTTATACACAAAATAAACATTTTTGCATGTTCTTTATTTCGCGCTTGCTCAGAAGTGCACGAAAAGAATGAAAATTTATGTACCGTGAATATTTCAACTTCTAAAGTACTCCCGCTGATTGGTCACAATGCAATTTATGCAATTTTTGAGCCAATCAGCAGCATCGTAAGAATTGTGGTTGGGCTGAAAAGGGCTAGAGCTGAAATATTTGGAAGCTGTATTGCAACTGGTTACTGAAATTAATATATAATGGAATTAGCCAATCAGATATGAAAAAAAAAAAAAAAAAAAAAAATACGGTATTATATGGTACTGTGATACTATTCATAAATGCGTATTCATCTCAAAATTTGGTGACTTTCTTTATTTTAGTTGATTATTTTTAAATAATACACAAAATAATTATATTTCAAAATCTCTGAGTCAGCCTTTAAGTTGCTACCCAAAAAGTCACCAAAATGCTTTCTAATTTTCTAGTAATATTTAATTTCAAATCTTATTTGAAAAAGTCAATTTTGATAAAACCATAGGCTTGTTTTGTACTTGAGTCTCATCCTACGCAATATTCAGCCTCAGCAGAAACACACACATACAAGAGAACATTTTAATGCATACAGGGTGCATAAAAAATCAGTAGAGGATATTCTGTACTTAAAAATGTGCAGTGGAAAAATGTATTAACTGAAAGCCAATTCCCTTAGTCATCTTTTGTGAAAATAATTGAAATTGCATGAACGGAATCCGCATGAACCATTCAAAAGATATCATTCATATGAGTACTATAAAAGCGGTAATTTCCGCGCGTGTAATTTTCCACGCTTCTGCAATTTTTAGCATTTTCACCTTTTTTTAATTTGCTTTTTTCAGCTATCCCACATAGACTTACACACAAAATAAACATTTTTGCATGTTCTTTATTTCGCGCTTGCTCAGAAGTGCACGAAAAGAATGAAAATTGCAATTTATGCAATTTTTGAGCCAATCAGCAGCATCGTAAGAATTGTGGTTGGGCTGAAGAGGGCTAGAGCTGAAATATTTGGAAGCTGTATTGCAACTGGTTATTGAAATTAATATATAATGGAATTAGCCAATCAGATATGAAGTCAAATAGTGATCGAGGTTAATGAGGGGAACCCTGAAAACAGTCTTATCTAAGATGTGATTACTCTACACATTGAAAATCTGGTGTTGTAACAAAATCACATACAGCACAACCTTCAGGTTTCCAAGCATAATTAAATCTCCATTAATAATAATAATAAAAATAATGAGATTTATATAGTGCTTTTTTACAAAGTAGGCAAGGCACTGGGAGAGGAAAGGAAAATTAAAGGCTAGGATAAAGACACAACTTTAAATGGCTTTTAAAAACCGAGAGACTATCATGGTCACAAATGGCAGAGGGCAACTCATTCCAAAGGCGAGGGCCAGCAATTGACAAAGCATGATCACCAGATTGTTTATTTGAATGATGAACAAGAAGTTTGATGGATAAGCAAGAAACGGAGAGCACAAGTGGGACTGTTAAAGGCTTCTTATGCAAGTACAACTACAAAATATATTCTGGCATGAGCACATGACCAAAGCACAGATGTATGGAGATATCCCTCTAACTTCATCTTCTGTTGCCAAAGGCCAAGCACGATTTGCCGGTAGCTAACATCGTGCGATTGATCAAGTAGTCTCAGACGTCACATGTTGGAGGTTACCCATGCCCAAACGGGCAATTAACATTGTCCGAATTGGCTCGTAAGCTTGCTTGGATTTCAATATCGCAAAGGAGGTGCTAAACATCAGACCACTTGGCAAAACTGTTTATAAGGGTTACTACATCAAAATGATATTTGTTGAATGCCTCATTCAATTCAGTCATTTTTACACAAAACATGGTTATGAAAACAGGCTTTACAGTACTACACTCTATCTACATATTTTCTAAATGTGAAATATCCTTTGCATTTTGTATTTTTTTTTACACACCCTGTACGATTGATACTGTAAAAGTGGTAACATTTGCTCCCTTAATTTTTCATGTAGGTAATTTTTTTAACTTTTGCTTGATTTTAAAATTTGCTATTTTCAGCTTTACTACATAGACCTATGCACAAACTAAACATTTCCATGTGTTCTTAATTTCGCACTAGCTCATTAGTGTGCGAAAAGCACAAAAATTAATGCAGCACCAACATTTCCACTTCCACAGTAACAGACCTTACTTCCACCTCCCAACTACCATCATCACAAGGTGCGACAATTTACTTGCCCGATTCCTAATTTACAAGCTCTTAGGGATGAAGTTGTACCCTTGTCAATCAAGCAATTTGGTTTTTGCCACAAAGTTAAGCCAATGACAAACCACACCCAATCATCCTGTTTACTTTGATTACAAAATCACTGATTGACAATGGACACCAGACACAAACATTTCTGGCTATTCAGTGTTTAAAGGCTGACTCAGAGATTTCCCGAGGACGGCGCCCTCAACTAACAAATCATATTTTTTTGCAGATACAAAATGCTTGTCCACATACTAATCACTGTGTGAAATAGCTAAGCTCAAATCGATGTCCTTCATATAGAAAATCACAACTTTATTAAAATTCCAGATCTGTATTTTTTGTTATACACAGTATCCTATGGTACTGTTATACTATACATAAGTGTTCACTGCATCAAAATGGAAAATCCGATTCATCTCAAACTTTGGAATTGAGCATTTTAAGTGACTATCTTTAGTTCTAGTTGACTCTTTGTAATTAAAATAGTCCAAATTTTATATTTCAAAATCTCTGAGTCAGCCTTTAAATCATTGCAAACAAACTCTAAAGGATAATCTTGCATGTGACTGAAGTCATTATAACTTAATCTTCCATGACAATAGCATTTTTTTGATTGACATGTTTACAACTTTATCCCCTAACTGCTTGTCAGGTAAGTGAATTGTTGCGCCCTAATCATCACTATCATCATCACATCAAAATTATATGGTGATAACATGCAAATATTGCAAATTATCAAAGCCATCGCATAGATGATGCAAAAAATTCCATGTCAAAACAAGCTTGCCTTTCTTTGCCCAACCATAACTTGAAAACTACATGGCAGAAATTAACATTAAAAATGTGCATAACAAAAAATGAGTTCTCCAGCACATGGGCACTTCATAGAACATCACATGACTCAATCATGATGGATTATTACACTGAAATTAATTTGCATGTGCTCAAACCAGTTTTCATTTCACAAACAAATCATTCCTTGGGGAAAAAATCTTTTCATATTTCACAATTTCTCACCAGTGGACACAATATGTCTGTTTAAGAGCAAATTTAATCTCTCTCTCTCTCCAAAAAAAAAAAAAAAAAAAAAAAAAAAAAAATGATTGACATGTTTACAACTTTATCCCCTAACTGCTTGTCAGGTAAGTGAATTGTTGCGCCCTAATCATCACAATCATCATCACATCAAAATTATATGGTGATAACATGCAAATATTGCAAATTATCAAAGCCATCGCATAGATGATGCAAAAAATTCCATGTCAAAACAAGCTTGCCTTTCTTTGCCCAACCATAACTTGAAAACTACATGGCAGAAATTAAAGACACTATCAGTGATTTGAAAAATATTTGAAATTTGCAGGAATAGCTTCAAAGTGAAAGATAAGTCTGTAGAATTCTCCTAAGTTGTTACCTTTTCCAGCTGTAGAATTGAAAGAAAAGGAAGAAAACGGCAATGTTCCAAGATACGATTCTCCATTCAATTACGTGTTGTAGTAAGTGTCTGTTCGGACAGTAATGACTAAAATCTCCGATTCTGTCCTTATTAGGTTGCTTCTGGTCTTATCATTTGCAGGGTATGTTAGGATACCTGTACTTGTTACGTACATGCTAAAATCTTATTTTTGATGATTTTTTCGATTTGCTGATTTAGCAAATCACTGATAGTGTCTTTAACATTAAAAATGTGCATAACAAAAAATGAGTTCTCCAGCACATGGGCACTTCATAGAACATCACATGACTCAAACATGATGGATTATTACACTGAAATTAATTTGCATGTGCTCAAACCAGTTTTCATTTCACAAACAAATCATTCCTTGGGGAAAAAATCTTTTCATATTTCACAATTTCTCACCAGTGGACACAATATGTCTGTTTAAGAGCAAATTTAATCTCTCTCTCTCTCCAAAAAAAAAAAGCAAAAAATAAAGTGTGTACATTGTTCAACAACATACATTACGTGCAACGAGACCAAATTCCCTATGTATCAGTCCTACTGGTCAAAAGTGTTTGAAATTGTGTGATATGAATATGTCCAAATAACTGGGCAGTGTGATTCAGTTTAAAAGATATTTTTTATAAACAAAAAAATGCTGACAAAATTCACAAAATTTCCTATTATAGTTGGTGGTTACTGTTTACAACACAGCCATTAAGTACAACTCCACCTCACACATTAATTTCAAAAGTTAGTCTGTGCTAATACCAGTTGAGAAATATTACAATATTAAAAGTTTTATTTCAAATAGTACTCTGTAAAGCAAACAATCTTAGAAACTTATACATTTTGCAATGTAATAAACAACTATACTGTAAGTTCAAATATTTTTTTTGAACATTATAAGTTCAAGAAAATAGAAAAAAGGAAAGCAAAAAATACCTCCTTAATTGAATATTAAAAACACTGAAGTTTATCTATGTTAATTGAGTCTTATCCTAGCATCCCCTACATTATAATCCCCCCCCTTCTTGCTAAGCAGCTGACAAGTCACTAGAAACACCTACATGGATACCAGGGCCGTGTCAAGCCAGTGTTTGATAAGACCCACTACCAAGTAATCTCAGAAAGAAAGAGGTCAGTATACCAGCAGAGATAGAGGCCACAAACTCCCATGTATACATTGTACATACAAAATTTCACAGTCGAGTGATAATACTTGTTGCATTCACAAACATGATTTTGGATTAAATAGTCATCACTTTTTTTTGTAAATACAAGATTTGTCTCATCACGAAACAAGTTATCACATTTTTCCTTATAGCTCCTCCCGTCAGATCAAGTGTCTCTGCTTCGGTCATGGCGTTGCCATGGATACCCAGTAATATCGGAAACTATCCGTCTTTTTTTCCTGACCAAATTTGGTACTCAACTCTTGTTTGTTTGGTAGTGGGTCTTTTCACACACAAGTTGGGTGCTCTACACCAAGGAGCATAAAAGTAAGACAACAGACAAGGAACCAATGAGAGCAAATATGAGCCATGGACGTGGACCAAATAACCAACGTATAACAAATTCGGTAGTCCCCCATCTGGGGGCTAAGGGAAAACCAAGTGTAAAATTTTTTTTCCCCCATAATAAATTATTACGATCACATAACTGTCTGTTCCCCCAAATTTACAACTGGCACATTTTCTTACAAATATATAAAATGTCACCTCAATTTCTTTTTCCCAATATTCAGAGACAATGGATATGTATAGACTTCAGCTAAACCATGAGCTAAAGATAGTACTAATGGGCAGGGTATGTAGGGCCATTGTTATAGCCAGGTGTTACCACCTCACGATTCGGGTTGAGTGACAATACCCGTCCTCTCTCACAATAAATAAACCAGGGACATTATTAATATAAGTTGTTGACACTAAATTTTCTCTGTATTCTGAAAACGCGGTAATTGAATAGAAAGGGAAGTAAGCAATAGTTACGGATTTTGGTTCTGCACAGTTGTTAGGTCAAAGCTTGCCCAGCAACATTCTCTCATGTTTGTTTATGTTCTTCCTTTTCTAATAAATATGAAAAAATATGCCGCAAAGTTAATGAACATGCACTTAGAAGCTCAATATTTATCTGTGAATGAGGTTAAGTATTTTGTCCTGAAAAGTACTCAGTCTAAATTGGAGAGCGTAACAGCTGAACTCTTCAGCTGCGCGACAAGTGATAACAATGGTCCTTGCACTTCCAGATGAAGGGAATTTGGAAGTGTTTTTCTACAACCTCATACGCGGTGTCGGTGATTGAAATCTTTAACTCCATTGTTTTTTGCTGAAGTCTTATGTGTATCCATTAGTCACTTGCTATTAGGGTGAAATGAAATTGAAGTGACTTTTATTCTTTTTTCAAAAAAAGGGTGCCAGTTTTATTTGTGGGAACAACGATTAATATTTTAATAATTAATATGTAATTTCCACTTGGTTTTCCCCTACCCCCCCCCGATGGAGACTACAAAACACCAACATAGAAGGACTTGTCCCTCGATTACCTAATACTTTATTCATCATTTCAGATAAATTGTGTGGAGATGGCCATACATTAACCACACACTCCCATGACTTGTGGGCTAACTAGCCAGAGTTCGCTTCATGGGGATTCATTGCTTTTTAGCACAGTGAAGCTGAACCATTGCTACAGCTAGGGAGATATAGACAATTCGTGGCCGGAACCTGTCCTTGATTTTCTAAGAAAATGCTCGCCTCCAGGCTGTGTTTTCCCAATGAAACGGTACCGCGATATCGCCTGGTCTTCCCACAAAGGTGCTGTCCCCTTGCATGCAACAGCCAATCTTTACTGCTACAATCTTTTGGTGTGAGAGGTCCCAGACAATTGCCTAGCATGGGTCACGGTATGTGTTAAGTACATATCGATTTTTCTTCATATCAATTTCCTTCTGGACCCCTCAAATTTTTTATTATAAGATCCAGGTTACATTTTAATGAACAATTACAATGTCTAATATTGAGTTGTAATTTCTACAAATGTATATGTGACTGCATCCTTTCCAGGGAGACTCGGTATATTTTGCAGATCCATGTATCTTCTATGTAGCCCTGGAGTTAGAGTCCGATTTTCTACGTTTATGTGACAAGGTGTCCCTATAACAAAAGTCCAGGTTTGGATGCAAACTTACCTTACCCATATCCTTTCCCCAGAACACAAATTGTCTTACTGTGATCTCCAGACTTGTGCTAATGTAACTCTGCTTTGAAGAATTTACACAGCCAATCCACTTTCTTCTTCTCCATGCCTATAGTTGTTAGGCAATAATCCAACACCACTGTCCCTGTGATTGTAGGGGGGCCAAGTATCAGTCTTGGATTATCAAAGCAGTGCCCTCCAGCACTTCTAAACTGCATTGAAGATGTCATGGAACTTACCTTAGATCACCAAAATGTAGAACCATTTTCATACACCTACCTGTGGCCGTATATTCTGGCACCCATGCAACTTGTCATGTCTTCCATCACATGTCCAATGCTTTTTTTTAATTCCTTTTTCATGTACTCTCCTCAATTGAGTAAGATAGAATTAGAGTGCTCTTTTATATATCATTTTTTAATTAATTTACAAGCGTATGTTGTATGTGGCACACTGTATTTTCAAAATCTACATTTTTAGGCTGGCCTTGAATCATGTAGTACCGATCTGCCAACTTTTCCTGTAACCAACTGGGCATTCCCCTTGACACAAATTATGATATGATTCATTAAACAGGGCTTTAATCCACCTCTTACAACTGCTGCCAGTCACCCTTTTAGTGTTATTGTGTTTATCCATACAGGGTGAGTAAGAAAATGTTCAAAGGAAAATATTGTAAGTAGTGAAAAAAATAAGTCCAGATACTTCAGTCATTTGAGGTGTATTTGCCAAGCCTCCTTGACGTAATTGGGATGGAAAACACCCTGTGGCCACTCAGCTCTCCTGTCCAGCCCAATCAGATCTCCTTACAAACATATTTGATATAGTTCCTTTCTGGAATGAGAGCTCATCTTCATTCTTCCTTTCATAGGGGTACAGGGTAATGACTTGGCACACTGTGAAGGTAATATTATGGTCTTTATATAGGGTTTAATAATGGGAACAATATACATTTCTGATACCTTCTGCTACAAAAACACATGCGTTTTCAACCTTAAAGTCCCTGACTGACTATCCATTTGCTTTGGAAGCAGACCAATAGTTATGTGGTGGGGTAAAATATGTCCCTGTGTTAGGGAGCTTAAGACTCATGGTTCATGTCTCATTGAAAAGCATGTAAATTCTGTTTGATAGAGTTAACAAAGAAATGCGGTACCGGGTTAATAGTGGCTTAAAAATGACCTCAAATGACCCCAGATAAACCTTCCAAACATGTTGTTTTAGGTCAACTCTACCCCAGGTGCACCTTTACAAGTCCCCCTGAAATCCTCAGTATCACTCTTATTGTTTTTAAAGACACCACTTAAAAAAATTACTATTATTTTCAAAATGTATTTAAAATGTATCAAAAATTCCCTCCTTGGCAAACACTCACAGGACAATCAGTAAGCGAAATAATGGCCTGTTTGGATTATATCATTCCATAATTTTTTGATTCAGTTCCATTTACTCATTTTAGTCCCCCTGGCTTGAAAAGCAGAGGGATATTGCAAGGGTGCGCATGTCTGCATGTGTATGTATGATGTGTGTTCCAGTTTGGTTTGGTTAGGTTTTTGTTTTTTGGTGTCTCCTCTACCCTTGAAAATTTACACACAGTCCTTGATTTAAACCACGATTTTGGGTAAGGTACAAAAGAGGGATTCCTTCATATGTGGATGGTGCAAAGGTCATGGACCAAGGTCAAAGGTCATCTGATTTCATGTTCCAGACGCCCTCTTGCCAGGGGGATGTTGCAGTTTACTTGCAGTAATGTTTTTAGGATTGAGATTGAAAAATAACAACAGTAAGCTGTCATTTGGATTAGTAAATCACTCAATTTGTTGTGGGGGGGGACACAGTTTACATTTACGCATTTTTCTTGAATACTTGCCTTAAAGAAAGATGAAAAAATAAAAACATGTTTACCTTATATGACATCAAAATGAAAATGATTCGAATGCAAGCTGGTGATACTTACCATTTGGTCCGCCTGATGAGTGAGCGTCTACCCCAGGGCCTGTGAAATACAACAATAACAACAGTAGTCATCATAACTCTTTATACCTGGCTATAGTAGATTCAACCCATCGTGTCACACCTCTAGTACTTTTCCACGGAAGGGGCATTGATGAGGGGATTGTGCAGTGGATGAAACATTAAATGCCACGCTAATCTATTGTCAAATGGCCGTCCGATACCATAGAAAAATCATTCACTTCTTATGACAAGCTTCAAGGCACGTAACGCATTTATAGCAACATTTAAAAATCTAAAACATTTTGACTAATCGTATTTGCTCCTGTTATTCATATAACATGTGACCTTGATGTTACTGGGGTGACTTTTGAGCGCCCGTTTTTGGATACAAAGTAACACCAAAGTCTTTGCACTCTCTATGTCATAATGAAAGGCCAGATTAACTTAGTTCGTTCCTGAAACAGTTGAATTGGGCCAACATAGAAAGCCCCCCTCTCCAACAATCGACGCGTGTCCACACTTTTTCTCCGTGACAGAATGGGTGGAATCTACATAATACATACATTTATTAACAGAACAAACCCAACTGACTGCATGAATGCTCAAAATGATGTTCCTCTACCCAAATTTCCAACACCTTTTGTGAACCGTCATAAGGCAAAGACAATGTTTGTTTGCTAGCAAACGGAGGAAAAATATTAGGTTTTTTAAGATTAACCTAACTTCAGTTTTTACACTCTAAAGAATGAATGCAACATGCTACTATGTTAAAAAGCTTGTTTCAATGACATAGCCAAGATTTCTTATTTTTTGTTGATTTTATTGTGCTTTTTTTTTTTAATGTTTTGTTTGTCTTTGTGTTGTTAATTTTTTTAAATTGTAAATGAAATCCTTTGTGTGTTTGCCTGATATTTTTTTTTATTTTGTTCTAAGTTGCATAAAGTTTTGGAGTCCGGCAGGTTTCCTAGGGTCGGTCATTAGTGGAATGTTCCATCTACTTTCAAACATTTTTTGCTCTTTCTTTAATCCATCCCTCACCTTTACCTCTAACCACTATCTAAGGCCTATGTTATCCTAACCTTTTACCTTACAACTAACCTACAAAACTTAAACCTGTCCTTCAGCTATTTCATGTCTACTGCAGTTTAAATTTTTAGGACAATTTCATTTCCTCTGTCAATTTTAACCTAGCCATAATCACCAAATTCTAACTCTACTCTAACTCTATCCTAAACCTATTTAAAGCGCCTACCTAACCTATTACACGAATATAAGCCTTTACCGTAGTACTACAAAGGACAAAATTAATCTAAAAAAGAATTAAGTGGGTCTTTTCAATGACTACTGTCTAGTCGGGAAATCTTGGTGCGTCCACTTTATTGTTTTAATTGGTCTCTTCCCACGACTAACATCATGCTGTTGGTGAAACTGCAACTGACGAAGACCCATCTAGTGTGTCCTAACGAACCTTGTTTGAACTGCGAAGGAGTCCTAACATAATTGGCGGGAAACCAACCAATTTGTCTCTTCTTGCCCCTGGCCTGGTATAAGAAAGGTAAAAATATAACAACAAGTGGTCATGTATCAATATGATTACCACAAATAGAATATGAAGCACAATGATTTTGTGATATTTTCAAATGGCAAGGATAATAATGTACAGGCAACAGAGCACTTTGAATCCTATGGGAAATGTTCTATTCAATGTCAGTATTATACTATTATTATATGATCATGTATTCAACTAAAACTCTGATCAGTATTCTTCATGAAACATTTAGTTGCCAATCCAACTCACCTGGAGCTCGCCTTCCCACCATCCAGTGGGGTTTTTCGTGCGGACCATACAGACTTGTCCTATTGCTAAACTGAGCTGCTCTGCTCCTTTTGCCTGGTAGTGGCATCTTGGGCTATCTCTTAAAACAAAGTGATAAGAAGCAGTCAAATTGAGTGACCTTTAGAAGAACTACAAGGTGTTCAAAGCAAAAATATGCTCACATTTTAACAAAAAGATCAATACAGTTCACCCTCTACTTCAGGTAACTTTCTCAATGCATTTAAATTAGTTGTACCAAACTCTTGATATTTTCCATATTCATTAGCTATTCTACAGTCAAAAGCGAGTGAATTTTATGAACTGTGTAAATTTTTACTTGGGCTCTTTTTTCTGCTACATTTTTAGTGCAGATGCTTGACCACCTGTGAAGAAGGAAGTTATCAATTTAAACTTGGCCCTCAGGCAAGGTTCACAACCAAAACCAGGGATTTTTTTCAAGATTTAAAAAAATTCAACCTACTGGGAGTCAAAACTTCCTGAATCAAGATTTTGCCAAATTTGCTTGTATAATGTACAGATTTTCATTCTTCATATCAAGGCTCATCCCTGAGAATCAGGGAGGGTTGGCATCTCCATCTGTTTCAATGCACAAATTAAAAGAAAATACATAAAACACATCAAAATAAAATTTTCTGCATAGTGCTTATATTTGGCTCATTTTCTACACAAAAAATGAATTTCCTAGAAAATAATGCCAGTTTCAACAATAAAAAATTGCTCATTTTCTACACACAAAACTAGAAACCCCAGCATGTTCTTTTTTTGCCAAATTAATTGGAGACAATATTTTGATTTGGCCCTAACAAAGAAAACAGAACTTCTGGCTAAGCAACAAAACAAATATTGTGTAAAATACCAACATTATTAAACGTGAATCTCTTTTTTATTTAGAATCAAATTTTCACTTGATCAGCAACTGTTGGGTGGCAAACATTGACAAACAGCTTTGGAGTGGTAATCCTCAATGAATTTGGTTTACACACTGAATTGTCAGAAGTATTTTTCAAATTACTGATTCGTCCTATTTCCACCACCTAATTTTGGGTGAAAAAAAGTGTTTTAAAATTGGGGGGTTTTTCTAGTTTTTTTTTTTTATTAATTTGTATGATATTACCTTCAAATACCAACCTGGAATACCAAGCTGGTTGCAAATGATGGACGTAATAACACCTCATCAACGACCTTACATTTAAGATTACAATCAACACAGCTGGGCCCATAATGAGTTTCTCTTCAGCCAACTTTATTCACCTGGTTTCTTTAGATTCTGTTGACATTACATCATTAGAGTTTTGTAGATGCTGTAGGATCTTCCTGGATTTACTACTCCACTCCTTCTTAGGCGTTTCCCATAATTGGCTGGAAATACACCTTTCCTGCGGGCTCTATGCAACCCTGTCCCCCAATCACCTCCTTCTTGATAACCCTAGATGGTTTCTCCTGCTGAGAATGTTAAGTCGCCTGGTTCTTCAGATGTGTAGGCATAGATTGCAACCACTTTCTGCAAATAAAGAGACAAAAGAAAAGTATTTTTAAAATGAAACAATGTCCTAGATATTCTGTTGACTATTGGGATTGCTTTCTTCTCTGAGAACATATCTTAAAGGAGAACCAATGAAAGGCATTATACCCCATGGGAAAACCACCCGTTTGTTTTGAAATCCCCTGTAATAATCATTTACACAGGAAGCACTCTCTTCCCCTGGGACTTTAGGCTACTTCAATCCCACATCCAGCCTTCAGCGGTTTCATTGTTTTAAGCACACAAAGCGGAACCATTGCTAAAAGCTAGGGAGGCATAAGCCAATCTGACTGCTGGAAACTGCCCTCAGATTCTAGACACAATGTCGCCTCGAGGTCGTTTTTTCAATGAAACTGTCACCCGATAGATCATCTGGTCAAACCCACAAATGTGTTGACTGCACGGTCACAACAGCCAATCTTTACACAAAATCCTTGTGTTGTGCGAGGCCCAGTAAATTACCGGAATCATAGGTCCAGGAAATTTATTAAAGGTCACCGAGATCCTAAGGACCAGAAGTTTACCCTTTCCAATAAACTATAGGAGACTACAATCTTCTCATTGTAATCAGTAGGTCTTACCCAAATTACCCATATAATTTAGTGCCTGGGTTCCCTACAAGTTACCATCTGTAACGGGTGGATTGAACGGGCGCCTTTTCACCAGAAGCAAGAATCCTAAGAGCACGTTACTGCTCTCCTCTCTGTTACCAAGCTGCAAGTAGTAGCTTGTACATACTTTCTTCTACTTGACTACAAAGGTTTAGTCAAAATGCTCGCAGAAATTTTAATCAAATACATATTCAATTATTAATCAAACACTGCAAATCAGTTTGGCTTGCTTGACATTAACTAATTTCGATTATAGTCTAGTTCCCATTTGGTCTTTGAAACAGTCCTGTAATTTTACTACTCAATCCAAATTCATTGATTACTCAACACTACAAAATCAGTTTGGCTTGTGAATAGTTAAATTATATTATTTGCCATTCGTCCTGCTTTTCGACAAGTACTTTCAATTTAAATTACTTCGTGACCCGCCTTCTTAAGGGTCCTTGACCCAAAAGGGGTCGCGACCACCAGGTTGGGAAATGCTGTTCTAGACGTGGTTGTAAGATGGGATGAATTTCAAACACTACCTTTCATTGAGACGGCTTCGTCCTCGCAACCTCTACAGTGCCTCCCACCTTGCTAGCTCTTCTGTAGATGGTACTGCTGCCACCACCGTCTAGCGGGTTGGGGGAAGCTCAACTCCTCCATGTCTTTTGCTACTGGCGTTGGTGGTTTCTCTTCTGCTTTTACAGTTTCTGTGGCAAGTCTGGGTTGTGTTGTAGCACAGCCGATTTCTGAAGGTGCCGCTTCTAACCGCCTGGCTGCTGGACCAGTCTAGGGTACATCCTGAAGCAATGTCGGTTGGTTGACCTATGTGATGATCTTCAGAAGTAAACAAGAATGGGTCCTTAAGACGCAGAATGAACTTATGACAGCGTTAACAATAGAAAATAAATATGCTGCAAATACTATTTTTAATATAAGACTTAGGTTATTATAGCTTATATTAATTAAGCAAGTATTGTATTTAGGTAAACACATGTTAACATGCAAAAATGCAGGAAGGTGCTCAGCAATTATTTTCTTTCTCTAACCATTAAACCTAGTAATTAATAGCTTGGTGTTAATAACAACACGGTAGTGAGGCATTTAATTTTACCCTTTTGGTGGCAGCGGTGGGATTTGCCTAAATGTGTCTTGTGAAACCCTCCCAGTACTGTTTTGAGTCTCCTAAATACCAACATATCTTGCTCTTCTTTTAAGTTTGTTTCACATCTCCAATCTGTACACACACACACACAACGACACACACACACAAAAAAAACGAAACATTCTAAAAAGAAAAAAATAAAAAGAATTAGTTTCATGTACATATCGTCTTGGGTTCTGCATAGTGTCGAATCAGCACAAATGCTGTTCTGAGAAAACGGCGTTTGAAAGTTTTAGTTATTATGAATGCCGTGTAATTAAATGAGTAAAGGAAGGGTTTTAAGTGGTGGATGTTAAAGGACATGAATGGTTACTAACTGACGACAGTATTAAATACCAAGAAACACCTGTTTTCTTATTCTTCAAAAAATGGCCACTGAAGGTGGTTCGATTGTTTGTCAAACCCAAATGTTTGATTCGCTGTGCTCTAAGGAGTCGAATACGTATTCGGGATGCTGACACCGTTGATTTATAATGTTGGTATGGTGGTGAGATCACTATAGCTATGGGTTTTACTATTTTAAAATGATGATGCCGATGATGCCCCGATGATAAGAATAACGATGGCGGTGATGATGGTGGCAATGACGAAGAAATAAGGAAACATCAGGTAACGATGATGACGATGATGATACTGATCGATGACGATATGCTGATGACGATTGATGATTATGACGATGATGATGGACGACGACGACTGGCGGCGCTGACGATGATATGTGATGATGATGATGATGATGCTGATGATGAAAATCAGAAAATTACAACCTCTTACAATTGGACTCCTTAAAAATTCATATCTTTTAATTCAGTCCCAATATTGTTTTAACTCATTTGGCAAAAAAAAAAAACACCATAAATTTTAGGTGTAATACGGTTAGAAGGAACCACAACATGATAGTGCATGTTATATAACAAAATTACTTAAAATAGTATGCATGTTGCCAACACACAATACTATGGGTAGTTAGAACTGTTCAAAAAGTGAGCTCAGAAAATATTTAAAACGTAACTGGAATGTTTCATAACTCAAAGGTTTTGAGGAAAAAAGTGGTTCTATACAACTTAATTTAACCAATACTATAATTGCATAAGTTCCCCCATCTGTTAAAGTAATGTACACGCTTAAATATTTACCAAATTTAAACGAATTAACAGTTAAATAGGTAATATACTTAATAGTAAATATACATAATCTAACAATTTAGAGGGGGCAATAACGCGTATCAAACACTTTCCCAAATAAAATATCAATTTTCCTGAAAGGCGGAGTTTTTTAAAATGATGTATCTAATTTATTTATTTTGCAGAATATACAAGCAACATCAAAGAAAATCAAACTTTCATAATATGTTTACCAAGTCTATTTTGTTAACACGGTTTAATAAGGGGTGGGGTGGTGGTAAACAACCCCGAGAATTCATTATTAGAAAAGCAATTATAGAAAGTTCATAAGTTGCAAAAATGGTCATTTCCAAGAGCAATCAGAGATACAGAAAAATGAAATTTTGCATCAAAAAAAGGTGGAATATTGGATTTCATTGAGGTTTTGGCCCCAATGATATGAAAATGACTCTAGTGTTAACAACATATAATTTTAGAGCATACAGTGCACCAATATTAAACAAATGAACTCATAACTAAAGGGTAATGCAGTATTAGCGAATCAGCCCAGAAGGTTTTTGGTTGTAGACGAACGAGATACCAATATCTGAACCACGGGTGAAAATTCAGCGAAAAATATAACTTTTGGCAAATATCAAAGGTATTGCCGGGGCCCGGTGTGCGTGTAAGCCCCTGGAGAGGGGTAAAAGTTACTATGGGGGTTCAAAGTTTGAACTGCTCTAACTTAATATATATAGCGCAAATTATTCCTTAGGTAAAGAAGGAGTAAAAGTCAATGGGTCACACGCGTGTGGTGCTTCCTTCAAGATATTTGGGAAAATAGGCAAAGGTCACTGTTTATTCAAGAAAGGTCACCCGTTGCAATAGCCAGATTGTTTGTAAAAATATTTTTTAAATGTTTAATGATACTGAATCCCAAATATGAAACGCCCATTTTGCACTGTCGGAGATACTTGTTGTTATTATAGGAGGGGTACAAAATTCCCAGTAGGACTCTATGAGGACGGGGACATTATACCCCTTTTTAGCACCCTATGAAAGGGAACCACCCTATGCAAAAATAAAAAGCATATTTTGAATCAGTATCATTAAAATGTTTTTTTCCTAGTTTTTAAAAGAAATTTGGTATTATTAAATTGTTGACCTTTCTTGAATAAACAAATGACCTTTAGGCCTAATTCCCAAATATCTTGGAACAAAAAAAAGCACCACACACATGTGGAACCCAATTGACTTTTTACTCATGGTAAACTAAGGAATAATTGAGCTATGATCATTTACATTTAGAGCAGTATTCAAATATTTGACCCCCATAGTAAACTTTACCCCTCTTTCCTGGGGCTACACGCAAACAAACGGGTATCCGGCAGACGTTCATATTTTCAAAAAAGTTATATTTTTCTATGAAATTTTCCGATATTCAGCTTATTGGTATCTAGTTGTCAACCAAAAACCTTCTGGGCTGACGGTCTATATCATTAGACAGCGAATAAGGTTCCCGAGGTCGGAAAAAGTAAATAAGGTCGCCATTATTTTTGTTTTCCGGCATGAGGATACATTATGAGCCATAGATGATACACAAAACATTTTTTCTATTTTTAATAACTAAACCAACTTGATTTTATTTGGTGTGTTTGTATAGGTTTAAGGTAATATGCCCTAATTTATGTGTATTTGATGCTGATGAATGTAAAATGTAAATAAGGAAATGCATTACAATTAGGGTCATTATGAAGAAAAATGGCAGTAAAATGACCAATCAGATGCTGTACTTTCAATAATGGTATTTAGTAGAGGTAAGGTAATAGAACCACACTCCCACCAATCGACTTCGAAGCTAACCCCGGTGACGGTGCTATACTTCACATGTTTCGCCAAAATGAGCAACAAAGGATGGGGAAATAATTATATGAAGTATTAACGAGTTTTTAACGTTTGAAGACTTACGAAATTTTTTAAACGTTTTGGGCCCGGAGGCAAGTTTACTGGGTGGTAAATCCTCCCCTTTGGTAATAACCGGGGGGTTTACGGGTGGGTTAATGTCAACTATGTCCCCTAAAAGTGATAAATGGTTTATTTGTACAAAGTTTAAAACTACAAACTGGATAGTTTTTTTTCAAGACGCAAAGACCGTAGGTTCAATTATTACAAGTAACACAATGGAAAACACAAAAATAAAATGTGAAATAACATGACCAATCCCTCATGAAGTATAAGAAAGTAAATTTCACCGATTGCATTAAATCTTGACAGACCTATTATCGATTTGATCACTGAAAGAACAATTTTTCTCCCAGCGAATACGTATTAGTTCACAATTTATCTGTGGGCTTTGAGATATTTGACACACAAAGCTTTGGAATACGTATTCGATTGTTTGTGAAACCCTTTTTATACAAATGGGTGTTATTCGACTGCGGCTATTTGGTTAGGGAGATTACTTTCACTTTATTTTGTTTACAATTAGAAGAGTACATAAAAGGCAACCGAATCAACTATTAACTCATTTGACCAAAAAATCAGATTCGCCACTATGTCGTGACCACGACGATTGAACGACTATACTGTAACATGGTGAACTTGCATTTCTAATTGGTAACTTCATAAATAGTATTCAGACTGAGCTGGTTAGAGAAACTCTTTTATATGCCGCCTTATACGTCTCTTACTTTAGGATAACTTTCTACTTTTAACAGCATAAGATGGGAGAAATATCAGACCATACACTTCAATCCACAGCGGATTTCCTAAAAAAACAAAAAAAATTATCATTTGCTTTGAAAGCAAATTTACCAGGTGATTGCTCAAACTTCTCGTTAACCCTGAGGCCAAAACAAAGAGTTTTGTCTCAGCTTCCGTATTTAAAAAGTCTAAGCCTACATTTTCTTTTTTGTCAAAAAAACTATCTGTTTCACGGAAATTCTCATCTTAAGTGTCATTTTTAATGACTCTTTTTTTGGCACTCTGCGTCCGATTTTATTTCTTGACCAGTTCACAAAAGCAAAAAATGGTAAAATTTCTAGAAAAGCGCTAGAAAGAAGTGAATGTTTTACACATATGCATTTTTTTTCCTCACCTGATAACTGTAAGCCCAGGGTCACATACTTTTAGTCTTCGACCTGCATCCTGTACTAAGTTACTTAGTCTTGAAATTTCCTGGATACCACTAAATGATCTTATCCATAGTGACCTGCCGGTGCGAAGCACGGCGAGTCCGGTTTTTGTGCGATTTCGTCTTCTTACACAGCCGATTGCATCGCTGTGTTCTGTTTGACTAGCGCTGTTCTTCGCTTCTTTCTTCTTTCTGTCAATCTGCTTTTAGCTCGTCAATGGCTTGACCAATAGTTACCAGATTTGCACCAAATGACCCCTCAGCTAACCATCACCGGCCCTATGACGTTGACGCCCAATGACCTTTACCGCGTCACAGGGTTTGTCAGATCTGTTCATTTATTCGCAAAATATCTTCTTTTGCAGGATTAGGCCAATATCAACTAAACTTGTTCCGAGGACCCACTGACCCATGCTCATATACGGTGTTCAAGATAATGTGTCAAAGGTCATTAGGGGGTCATTCCGGTCCTGAAAGCCCAAATATGCACATTTAAATTGGCAAAATTTCTTCTTCTACAGCATTAAGCCGATATCAACCAAACTTGTTTAGAGGACCACCGACCCATGCTACTATAGGGTTTCGGAATAAGGAATCAAAGGTCATTAAGGGGTCACTTCCGTTCAAAACCAAAATTGAAAAACTTTCAAAATGTTATCTCAAATGTACACAAGCAAGTAAACATAACTTTCATATATGCATGTAATGTTAGCCGTTATTCAGAGTATTGTTATTCTGGGGGTAAAGGTCTTTACAAGGTCATTTCTGGTTTTGAGCAAAAACTTAAGAATTTTATCGCCGAACTAAGCTAATCAGAATTTTTTTTATTTAAACTGGAACAATGCATTTTTGTTTGTATCTCAGGTTTTATTTAGACCAGGATCAAAGGTCATTAGGGGTCAAAAGGTCATTTTTGCCAAAAAAGGCTAAAATACAGACCAAGTGGCTATATATCAGCCTAGAGAGAAATAAGCCCGGTATTGCTACGTGATGTAACTTAAAGGTAGGAGAGGTCTATGATAGACTCGAACCCCAACGGTCAAAGTTCAAGTTCAAAGGTCACAATCTACAACAAGCTCCATTGAGCTGAAATTTTAAGAATTTTCATTCCAGAACTAAGCAATAGCAGATTTTTTTCTTTGCACTGGAACAATGCTTTAATTACGAGGGAGGACAGTTTGGGACCTTCCTTTCAAATGTGTTGCTCAGATGGTGTCAAAAGTCAACACTTATACTGATCATCGGTTGTGTACCAGTGGCCTACGGGCCACAGATGCTCTGTTACACAGTCAGGAACTCGACTGTCTTTCTTTTGTACGGTTTCTTTCTCTTCTTCCTTCTTCTTCTTCCTTTCTTTCTGTCACATCTAATATCCAGACATTTCAACATGTCATATTGACCAAAACTAGTGACAGGACAAGTACATACACAGACTTTTGCTATGACCAATTGGGTGTCAAAGGTCACAATAGGGTCACAGAGGTCACAACGTTAACCATGCAAACTTAGAATTGCTCAATCTCAAAACTAATACTGTCAACTTGTAGGACTTGATCACCTACAAAAAATAATTATGACTTAATTCACTTGACCTCATGGTTTAGGGTCAAAGGTCCAAAAATACTTCCAATATGTTAAACTTCAAATCCCTACTCCTCCTACAGATTAAGGCAACCTGATCGTGTGAGTCATGCATAATGATTAGCCTGAGCTCCTTTACAAAAGTTAATGGGGGTCAGAGTCAGTATGGGTCACTGGGTCCACCAAGTCAACATATTACTGTTTGTAAAATTTTAAAATAGGTCATATATAAAAACTTTTTCCCCATCTTATAGACTTGATGAGCGGTCAAAAATCATCATGACCTCATCACTTGACCCCTGGTTTGGGGTCACAGGGGTCAAATACTTTCACTTTGTTACCTTCAATCACTACTCCTCCTACAGATTAGAGCAACCTGATCGTGTGAAGTCCATGCATATAATTAGCCTTGAGCTCCTTACAAAGTTTATGGGGCAGAGGTCACTATGGGGTCCATCTGGGTCAACAAAAGGCCAAACTAATTTACTGTGTGAAATTTAAATAAGGTCATATAGAAATCCGGGTTACGCCATCTAAGGACTTGATGACGGTCCAATAAAGTCGAATCTGACTTCATCACTTGACCCATTGTCGGGTCAAGGTCAAATACTTCAATATGTTACACTTCAAATCACTACTCTCTCAGATTACATAATTTGATCACGTGACTCCTGTATGTGGTGTAGTTTGGGCATCCCCTACAAAATTACTTAATGAAATTTTGATCAAGGTCATTTGGTCACAGTAGTCCAAGACCTGATTTCAAGACTGGGTGTGGTGCTAAAAATGATCTCTATAAGTCCGGGCTGAGTACTCTCGACTTTGTTCAGATCTGTAAACAGCTCTAGTTTAGTAGGCGGTCGCCTACCTTACTTGGTTTCCTATTTTACCGTTTCTTCTTCTTCTTCTTCTTCTTCTTTCTTTCGACAATTGCTTCTTCTTCCACATACTGATCGGATTTAACCAATTGGTCACAGCATGGTTTTGTTGACGGTCAACCGTTTATGCTTTGTTTGGGTCCAAGGTCACGTTAGGGGCACAGGGGTCAAAGTTCTTTCCGTGTGTAAAATTAAAAACAGTCAAATAGAAAATCTCTGTTTAGCTCATCTCATAGGACCTGATGAGAGGTCAATAAAAGTCCATAAAACTCATCACTTGAACCCTGCGGTTGGGGGTCAAGGTCAAATACTTCAATACGTTACACTTCAATCCTACTACTCCCTACAATTATGTACCTGATGTGTGAGTCCTGCAATGATTAGCTGAGACCCTTGACAAGTTAATGCTGGTAAGAGGTCAATATGGGGTCTCTGAGGTCACAGGGGTCAAACATATTTACTGTGTGTAAATTTAAACCTGTCCAAATAGAAAATCTGTTTAGCTCATCTCACATAGGACCGAAAATGAGATGTCACTAAAAGTCAATATGACTTCATCACTTGCCCCATGTTTTAGGGGTCAAAGGTTCAAAATACTCCCAATAAGTAACACTTCAAATCGCTACTTCCTCCTACAAGATTATGTAACTGATAGTTGTGAGTCATTGATATGAATTAGCTTGAGACCCTTTACAAAAGTTATGGGTCAAGAAGCGGTCATTATGGGGTCAGCTGAGGTCACAGGGGTCCAACAATATTTAATGTGTTGTAAAATTTTAAAACAAGGTCAACTGGCAAATCGTGTTAGCTCATTCCATTAGACCTGATGCGAGGTCAATACAAGTCAATTAGGACTTCATCACTTGACCCATGGTTTAGGGGGCCAAAGGTCCAAATACTCCCCCAATTACGTTACACTTCAATCGCTACTCCTCCTACAGATTAAGCAAACCTGATCGTTGAGGCATTGCATATGAATTGCTTGAGCCCCCTTACACAAAAGTTATGGCGTCAAAGATGGTCAATACGGGGGGGGGGGGTCATGTGAGGTCACAGGGGTCAACATATTTACTGGTGTAATATTTAAAATTAGGTCCAAATAGAACATCTGTTTAGCCCATCTTATAGAACTTGATGAAAGGTCAATAAAGGTCAATCATTACTTTATCACTTGACCCATGTTTAAGGGGCCAAAGGTCAAAATGACTTCAAATTGATGAACATTTTTTCACATCACCACTCTACCGACTGTTGTAAATTTATGTGTGAAACTATGCTTTGACTTGAGGAAATGAGAGGAAGGAGGAAAGTAATGAGTAGAGAGGACAATCAGGGGGTCATCTAGGTATTTTCTTCCGCCTAACTTTATACGTGCTCTTGCAAAGAGGACTAAGTCTAGTTTTCTCTTCTGTTCGAAGAAAAATTAAAATGTACTAGTGCCAACGTTTATCCGATTGCCACGAAATGGTCAGAAGAACCACCTGCCAAAGGTCCTATAGGGGGTACACAGATTTGGGTCAAAGGTCACGTGGGCCAATTAAAGGGGCATTCTTGAAAAATTTACGGAAAACTCCTATAAAAGCCTTCTTCTGCCACAGAATAAGGGCCATGATCACCAGATGTTATCAGAAGGACCACTGATCAGGACTCTATGGGGTGACGCAGTTTGGGGTTCAAGGTCGTATGTTGGCCGCAGTTGTTAAAAAAAAGGGCATTCGTTCAAAAATTCTATTAAATTCCTGCTTGTTACAAAATCAATTGCTATAATCACAAAACCTGTTCGAAGAACCGCTGATCCAAGGCCCCTATGGGGTGTAAACAGCATTTTGATTCGAAGGTCATTAAGGGTAATTCAAGGGACACTTACGGTCCTGATGTGAAAAATCTTCAAAAATTCATATTTGCTAGATGCAAGGTAGCAGGTCATGGACCAGGCATATGAAGCAGCTTGAGAAACCTTCACCAAAGTTTGTGCTCGACAATGGGGGTCAAAGGTCATAAAGGGAACTTCCGTATTAATGTTGAAAATCTTCAAAAAATTCATATCTGTCATTTGCAAGGTAGGTGCATGAGTCACGTGAATCATGATATGAAGCAGCTTGAGACCCCTTCACCAAGTTGTGCTCAGCATGGGGGTCAAAGGTCATTAAAGGGCAACTTCAGGTCGTATGTAAAAAATCTCAAAATTATATCAGTTATATAACAAGGGTACCCATGGTCAAGTGACTCATGCATACGAAGCAGCTTCAGACTATTCAACACAAAATTTGTGCTCAGCATGGGTTAAAGGTCATTGTATTCCCCAAGCTAAGTCGTGCTCTTCGAGAACAATTTGCCTCTAGTTGGATTTGTATACCTCACAATCTAATAAATAAAGATTTATAACATATATTCAACAATACGTAATATGCAATTAAAATGCATCACCACAGACATCTAACTTCAGATTAAGATAACTTTACACATGAAACAACAGAGAAGATGGTCTAAAACCTTAAATGAAGGTGGTTTTCTTTCTATGGCATCACAATTATATCAGGCCTCTGCCTTCACATTCATTCTGTACTAGTTGACCCTGTACAGTAATAATTAGTCTAAGGTGAATACAAGGGCCTTCAATTTTTAAAATATTTCTGAATTTTTTGAACTGCAATGAAAGTACATTAATTAGCGCCATGAAATTTGATTATCTCATTAGTCGTCTACAATCAAGCAGATGCTACGGATCTTGTAATGAGGAAATTAGATTGGAAGGCTTGGCTGCCGAAGCACTGGCAAGCTCCAGGGACAGTGCCTTTATAGGCCCAGGGAGAAGCACCTTTTGGTTCTTTCAAGTTTTTATCCTAAAATTCCAACCCACTTTTAAACTCTTTTTACATGTTACTGTATGCCTTTAACATCTAGAATCCTTTCAAACTCCATCTTGGCATTTAAAGGTGCATTTCGTGATTCCAGCACTTTTTGTTTTATTCATTGTTCACTAGATATCGTTGAGAAAAACTTATTCACAAATTTTTAGTTGATTCTGATCTTGCGGTTTTGCATTATGAGACATTCCTTGTTTCCCATGGTCCCATAGGCCACTGTGTTGTAATTTCTGTTCGTTTACGGACAGAAAATACAAAAATGTGAATTTCTTACAGATACGACTGAGTTTGCACGTAATATTTGGTACACATGGATTACTAAGGCTAACGGTTCAGATGATATAAAAATCTCCACTTTTTTTTAGGTAAGTCGGGGGGACGAGGCTGTTGATCACGAAATGCCCCTTTAAATTCAAGCTTATCTCCAGTTATTTTTGCAAATTCAGCATTTCAAATGTCACCATATATAACAGTTATGGTGTATTATAACACCAACTAGACCAAAATCCAGCAATCCACCCACTGAATAAGAATTAAACATAAATGACAAATGACAATCACATGGTTAACACATAATTATCACATGACTATCATATGGCTGTTATCACATGACCAACATTTTTACCTGTCCAGGTGTAGGCGACGGTGCCGATGGTACCACCTGCGTGAATGACGACCCAACTGAGGGTTGATTAAACTTGGCCATCAGACCAGTATCTAATTTACCCGCTCTTTCGCTCTTCAGTATGTACTGATGATTCTGACACCACCTCTGCTGCGTAACGGTCAGGAGTAGGGGCGGCTTTGGAGCAACCTTGAGCTTGCTACCTGTGATGGTTCTGTTGTGGCTACTTGTAGTTGTTACTGTTTGCTTGGGTTCTATTGCTGATGGCTTCGTTTCCATACCATCTGTCAGCTAGGCAGCCTGGCTGCGCTACTCCAAAGACTGGCTTGGACTCAGATGGTGGCTCAGGGGCTTCAAATGGTTTAAAGGCTGGAACAAAAGAATATAAGCACACAAACAAACATGAATTATGCAGTCTGCAATTAAAGTGGCCCACACGTTGGTTTAACCACCGTTTATCAATCTGCAAATGATCTTATTAATATTCACAGCTTGTCCAAAAATATACAGCACATGAACCTTGCCATATTCTATCACTGTGTCATGCTATAAGTTAGTTAATACTCGGTTTATTAGTCTGTAGAGTGGATTAATGCGTTTTCTTCAAAAATGCAAATGAGCTCTTAACATTCATAACCTTCAAAAGGATATACAGCACATGCCCATTTTCTTCCCGTGCCATGTTAGAATTCATTGAGTAACTCGGTTTAATCTGTAGAATGGATTTAAGGGGGGTGTTAAGGTAGGAATTCAAAGGAACTGGTTTTTTTTTTTTTTCCTTATCTCTAAGTATTGTCAACCAATAAAAAAAGTATCCATTTGAGAAGGAAATACTCAAGGAATCCAAATAGATATCTTTTTTCCCCAAACTGTATTTTTTGAGAAATCATGAAAAATTGTGATTTTCACCTCATTTTTTTGTCCCTATAAAAAAATATAGAAATGTTATAAAAGTGCCTTGTTCGTTTTTGTATTCCGAGTCATAATTCTAAGGTCGTATTTCCAGTTTTTTAAATTCTGCACTATTTTTCAATTCTTACAAAAAAGCAAAAATCTTTTGCGTTAAATTTGGAGCAACGCCAATTGTTCAAAGTGATATAAATCCTGATTTCTAACAAAAGTTCAAAACTAAAAAATACCCACACTAGTTTTTGATATGCTCTATAAGAGTGTATTTCATTTCTGACCTGTTGCTGATTGGATTTCGAGTAGCTGGGAACCAAAAATCACTAATTATCCCCGACGTGGAACACAGAAAAACCGCCATTTTGTCCAAATGTTGTCCCGTTTCGCTACAAAATATTGCCTTATTCCAAACACAAGCGTTTCTTATTTTCCACACTGCTTCTGCCCCATGTCACATTACGTCTCCGGTCTTTATATCCAAATCAACAATTTATGAGGCTCACATCGTGAACTTAAAATCCTTTTCTGTTTGCAAAAGCAACTCACGTTGGCCAGCCACTTTACAATTGAAACAGTACCATGGGTATGCGTCATCGAATTGAAGCATCAAGGCATATTTTGATGCGCTCATTACTTACCGAAGAGCACAGACCCGGATCTGCGTATACACAAATTACCCACCCTTTTGCAGTTTCCGCCCATGTGGTTTTTTTGGTCAAAAAGCGTAACATAGTAAAGTAAAATGAACAAATAGAGGCAAACATGAGATATATTCTTTTAACAGATTGGAAAGAAAACATGTTAATGCCATTAAACGAAAAAACTCAAACTGGCCATTTGACTAGAGTCTGCCTTAAACACCCCGCCTTAAACTTTTCTGCCCACTGCCAGCTGGTTTGTGCAGCCCAAAATCAAAACTGATTCTTATATGTATTGAAATCAAAGAGTGCATACATACATACTACTACAGGGCTGTTATAATGCGCATTTCATAAGACCACAGTGCAAGAAAAGATGGAAAAACAAAAACCTTTGAAATAAAACCACAAAGCACGCAACAACTGACACCATGCAGACCAAGATCATTTTAGGAAGAGGTGGGTCTTGAACACTTTCTTAAATTGGTCAGTGCAACAGAGCACCGGGAATAGTATATTGGGAGATCGTTCCAGATCGAAGGAGCTGCGAGAGAAAAACTCTTTTCAAAAGCAGATTTCAGTCCCCTGCCGTTGTATGTTGGAACACAAGAACGGGTGTATCTAGTGCTGATCGTAATCCAGAGCGAGTTGGTTCGTACAATGATAATGCAGATGTTTCATTAACGTTGGGTCCGATTTCATGGCAACATTGAAGACAACGTAAGATTTATAAACTGAATCCCTTTTTCTTTTCACGGAAGCCAATGTATTGGTGCAGATATTGACTGGCATTGTCACTGCGGGCACAAAAATATTATTTTGGCACTTCCAGTTCTGTATGCGTTTTAAGCTTCATATGTTTTTGTTGAGCTGATCCATTAGCAATGCATTTCCGTAGTCCCAGGCGCGAAATTTAGCACACGAGTGATCTATGATTTTGATACATGTTGTTCAAAGGTTCAAAAACGACGTATGCCGGTATATTAGGCAAATGAAAAGTGATGTTCTTTGACAGTGCCGTTATGTGCGGAGACCTACACTCATTACATCATCAAAAATAACACCAAGTTTTCTGAATTAGTGGAAGGAAAGATGGTGTCATTTCAATTTTCATGAAACTAAAGTCAGGCAGCTGTTGTTTAAAATAATGTGAGATGATGCAACAAAAAATTCTGTTTTGTCCATGTTCAGTTTCAAGAAATTTGATGTCATCCATGATTGAATACCCTTGATGCAATAGCGTTATTGATAACATATCAGCTGTGTATTGATGATGGATCAGATGGGTAAAGGATGTATAAATCGTATAATCATCCGTGTAGAAGGTATGAGATCGGTTTTTTTTAATTGATACGGCATTGGCATCGTGTAGATGGTAACGCTCTGGGAACCTATTATTGCCCCTTGTGAAGACCGTACTCCCATTTCCTTTCCACAGAGTGACACCATCAATCAGCACAGTAGTTGATCTATTCCGCAAAAGACGACTTAAACCAGTCAGACAACTCCAGTCCCCCCGATCTTCGACGCCATTCGATCAAAAAGTAGATTGTGAATTCACGGTGTCGAAATGGCCGGCACTGAGATCGAGCAGCACCAGAAAAACTCCCTTCTGATTGTAGATGCACTTAATGATATCGTCCTTGACTTTTAGCCAAAGCAGTCCTCCGTAACGTGTCCCTTGCTAGTACGCGATTGCAGCTCTTCACTTCACCAAGTTCATGCTTGTCCATGTGGGTTTATTGATATTGGTTACCACATGCTTTTCAATCAGTTTGAGATAAATGGTGATTTTGCTACCACCGGGCGAGTAATTCTTCAGTTCCTTTGGGGTTTAGTGTCTGCTTCTTGATGATAAGGGTTATGACTGCATGTTTTTCAGTTAGCTGGGGGAACACACCTGTTAGATTGAATTGTTTTTAATCATTTCAGTTACAATTGGTATGAACACAGAGATGTTTTTTCTTTCATATACCACCCACCAAGGTTGGTAGAGGGTCTAACACACAACTTTTTGTTGCCACAACCTTGTTATAAGACCTCTAACAGCTCTTCAGTACAAGTCAAATTCAGATAAACAACATATACTAAAACATTATGACTATACATATTCATGGTATCATTCATTACCAGATGAACTGTGGTTGTTCCAGCTCATCATAATTCTAGAAACTTGCTATGGAAAAAGTTGGCAAATTCATTACTCACAGCTTGAGCTGATAATATGCAGGTAACACCTTATGTGAACTATTTAACAACCCATTACAGTTATGCACAGTTTTTTGTGTCAGTGAATTTGGAAATTTCTCAATCAAAATGATATTCTTTGCTGCTTCAATTAAACTGTTTACATTTTTATTCTGGTCCATGTTTGTAAAGCTGATGATGGATCTCAAGGCCTGTCTTTCGCCACTGTTTCTCATGCTTCCGGCGGATTCTACGTGCTTGATTATGTCCGAGTTATACCATGGTTGCCTAATGCAACAAGTACGAGTTCTTGTTACCAATGGAGCATGGTGATCCAAGGTTGAAAGAACTGCCTTTTCATATGACTCACAAAGTTCATCAACATTACTACTGGAAAAAGTGGCAGATCTGAATGCTTCACCTAGGTCATTTTGAAATGTCTCTTTGTTAATACTGCTGAACTTACGCAATGACAAGGTCTCTACCTGCTTTGCAGGTTTTTTTAGAAACAGTCTGCATTTAACAACATGGTGATCTGATCCCATTCTAGTCCCAACATCACAATCTCTGACCAAGTTATCGTCTGGCCTAACAATGATTAAATCAAGGGTGGCATCTTATATTAATTATGCCCAAGTTTCTCCTGTTTCTGGTTCATTGGTTTCCGTTGTAGATTCCTACCCCCCTCCGATCGGTATCCCCAAGAACAGGATATTTGTCTGTGCATCCAATCAATGAAAGAGAATCTCAGAGTGACTCAGCAAAAGTAGTAATGCACCTGTCCACTGCCATTGATGGCTCCGACAGTGTGTTTCCACCAATCCGACACATAGGGTCCGGTTGGGAGCTACGGCGGCCCGGAAAGTATTTTCCCACAGTGTAGTCTGTGTCACAGACTGCGAAGGATAGTATTTAACTGGTTTATACTGGTCAATGTATGCGCATAGCATTATCAGGCCACCATAAAGAATGTGGTAAATGAAAAATAAATCGCAAATATTATTCCGAACAAAGGGGGGTTTCTATGGATGTTTTTACATCAGATGGTACGTTACTTGTTTGTATTTATCGTATAATTCGGTCGAACTATGGAACTAGCGAGAAAATTAAACATTTTTAAGGTCTTAATAGGTCATGCCGCCGGTTACCGCTTGCCCGCTCTGATGATGCAATTTACGTACTACGCAAAAAAGTCAGCATCGCTAGCGGTGACCCAAGCGGCAAGCGTCAAGCCAATAAATCGGATAACTCTGCCCTCGGGCTGCCGTTTCTCAAAGCAGGGCCAAATCGCATTGTAGTTGACTTGAATTTAACCTGGAGCGGTGCCGCTCGAGACTTAGTTTAAGCGCATAGCGCAGCCGGCCATGATATAATTAGCTGTCAATCCTGCAAAGCTGGCGTTACAAGGCGGCGTACACCAGTGGCGGCTAGCCGCTGAGCGGCAAGGAGGGCATCATTACATGACCACTAGTAAAATGGACCTTATTGGTTACTTGGGGATACGCCAGACACGAAAGTGAACATGCAATCACTACGGTCGCATCCATTTTCCCACAATGCATTTCTGATTATTTTTCCGATCTTTGAGAACTTTCAACATTGGTTGCAACTTTTTTTTCAAATTTAGAATCGGGATTACGTACTTATGCACTTGCCAATTGATTTGTCGCGGCCCTGGGTACCCCCGGGGATGGCCGGGACTTATAATACTCTTAGGCGGGATTTTCCGAAGTTGTGCCTTGATTTGTTAACTTGATCGCAATTCAGCATTTGTGGTTTACCGCCCGTCCTACTCCTATCCCTCCGAAGTGCCGACTTTTAATGAAATTTCAGGTGAAAAGTGCTGTGGAAAAAGCATTTTAATGAGCCTTTTCTGGGAAAAAATTAAGATAATTTTATTTTTGATTCACGTGAGTTAGTACCCTCCTATAGTGCCCTCTATGGATAAGTACAATTGTAACTGCAGTTAAGGATGTAAAGTTATTCAATCAATTCCATAGACCATCACCAACAAATTCTTAGCTCCTTGATGTATTTTCTACAACATGCTAGCATCCAACCTTCCATAACAGTGCCATTCAAATGGAGGAAATGAGTAAAATGTTTTTTCCAATTAGAATTAACTTTTTGTCCAAAAATGCATCCCTTTTTATAAGGTTAATGGCAAAAGAAAGGCTACAATTCACACTTACACCTCTGCCTTCTCTTGGCTACCAAAATCTGCCCATCCGCCTGATAAGCCAGGCCCATTGGTTGTTGGCGAGGCTGGTTTGGATGACACCTTCTCTGCGTAGTTTTCTGGGAACCACCCCGTCTTCCCATTGCACTCTCCGCCTAGCCATCCTGGCTCGGCATTTTGATTTCTAGCAACCTAGAAATGGTACACAAGACATCAGATAAACTACATTAATATAATATGCCACAGAGGACATTGGCAGACATTACTTAAGTATTTATTCTATGCACACAAAGTAATGTCAGCATTTGTATGCTTGCTGAAGCATATATAGATAATTATCATCTACTGCACATGACAGAGATTATTTCAAAAACAGCATTTTTTGAAGTTACCTCAGCAATGTATGGCACCAGTTTACATGTATTATATATAGGTTGCTGAATAACATTGACTTTTGTTTTCTTCTGAAAATGCAGCAAATTGAATAGAAATGGAGTTAAGCACAAAGTTGTTAGGACAAAGCTTGGCAAACAACTTTCCTTTCATGACTTTTGTTCATCTTTCTTTTTTCGTAAATGATGAACATACAGACAAGTTTATTGAACACATGCTATAGAAGCTCAAGTTCCAATTATTTGAGAATGAGGACAGGTATTTTGTGCTTATCTTATGAAAAAAAAATACTCAATCTGAATCAGGGCGGTGATAACATCTGAAATCTGTTCAACTAACTTAGCAATATAACAATGGCCCTGTACTATTAGATGAAAAGGAACAACCGGACCAATTATTGAATATCTTTAGCTCCATTGTTTGCTAAAGTCTATGTGTATCTATTAGTCACTGATATATGGGGGGAAATTTGGTGACATTTTATTAATTTTCAAGAAAATGTACATGTTTTATTTTGGGCAACAAATAGTTATGTGGTGGAACACCGGGTTTTGTCGTCCCCCTTTGATGGGCCTAAAGAATTTGTTATATAGTTGATTATTTGGTCTATGCCCTAAAGTCTGCAGACCATCTTATAAAGTTGTGGAGAAAATGATTTAAAACTGATTTGGAGTATATGTCATGCTTCAAAATGCCAAGAATTGTTTGAAAGCAGCACTATTTATTTTTAAGGTGTGCAATTTTATTCTGTAATTACATTGGTTCATTTCAATTTTAGGTTAATCTTATGCCTGCCTATAGTTGATAGTCTTGAAATCCACAGATTGCTGGTTTCAGCCTCCATTCCTGGAGCATAGGCAAAAAATGCAAAGTGCCACATTAAAATAAGCAAGTGTCATTTCCCTCTTACCATGATAATATCCCCTGGTTTAATTGAGAGCTCATCCTCATTCTGTGCATCAAACTGGAATAAAGCCTTATATTTCACCAGGATGTTATCTAACACTGCCGGGTCTATCTCTTCAGCTGCTGTAGTACCGGATGATGCCGTGGGCAGGGGAGGGGCTACCGACTGGACGGTGGGCTGTGTTGTCTTGGTGATGGGCTGTCCAAAGTCAAAGGAGGCTGAGGAGAAGTCTGAAGTAGAGAGCAAAAAGTTGGTTAGAATTCTGTAATGTCTATTACAGTGTAAGATATTCACTCAGGCAAATGATAATTAGGAAACTGAGATATTGGCAAAAGATGGCAACCAAAAAATCATATTCGTTCTTTGTCCCATACACTTATTTCTATCCTGTACATTTGGCATGTGTATGTTCTCTTTTTGTTCTTTTAGTTTTGTGTGATTGTCTGATGGTAATCACTTAGATTATTTGACTTATCGCATCGGTCATCACGGCCCTGTGAGGCCATTCATTGTTCTTAAAATTCACAGCTAAATTTTACTCCTCCTATCATGTTACCGACCTGGCCATCGCGACCCTATTGTTAGGGGTGGGCAAGTATGAACTTTTTTACAAATCTTTTGTAAAAGTAGCATATTCTATGGCCATTTTGGCTCCTGAAAATGAATCAGGCAAGCTTTTTCACTCAAGATAAATTTTTAGGTTGGTTTTGTGGAGTTAAAGTTTTGTACATGAAGTCTATAGCAGAGATGCCAATGGGAGTTGGAAAAAAAATCTGAAAATGCGAACGGAGGGAGCGAAGCGACCGGAGTATCACCCCTAACGGCCGGGGGTGCAGGGGCCCGCTTAAGGGCCCCTGGTGGGGTCCAGGGGCAATGCCCCGGTGGGGGTCGAGGAGGGTTTCTGCACAGTTATAGCTACAGGAAAGACCATTTCTGAGAGTAAAATATCATTCCACAAAAGTTAAAATTAACTGTAAATGTGAAGAATGGGGCTTAGTTCTGGGTCCAAATCATCTCACTAGTTTGATCAAATTCAACTTCCAGAAATAAAAGTAAACTAATGAGCAATATTTATTGATACAAGACACTTTGGGGCTCTTGGCCTTTGCCCAGTTCTTTCCTTGCATTCAAGTGATAGCTAACAGTTTGCAACCATGCAATCAGTCTTCAAAATTTGGAATCCATGCAGTCCAATGGAGAATAGTTTAGCTAAGTTTAGGAGCACATTACAAATGAACTTAAAGTCTAACTTGAAAGGTCATAACTTGGAAAACTAAAGATACCTATGATATGAACGCATCTGAGGATTACGAGCTATTTAAAATAAAGCTTTTTCCAGAAAAATTGGACAGAGCTCCGCCGTCTGACAGCCCCAGCAGTTAAAGGAATAGTCAGTGGGAATAAAAGTCCATATAGATTTTTTTTTAAATGCTATAAGTATAAACTATAAAATTAAGTTATAACTTTCAAAGCTTGAAAAATTTAAACAAAACATTGGTTGTAGGGCTATCCCTTTGCACCATTTAAGTAAATGGTTAAAATACCTTCAGAAGACATTTAGCATACGCAGTTAAATGGTTTAAATCAAAATATTAATGTGGTTGAACCATCGGAAGTCGGTGAGAAAAAACAATGTCGGCAACCATTTTACACAGACTTTATAAATTGAAAATATTTAAATCTATGTTCTTTTATTCATTTGAAAAGGATTTTTTTTATTTTTTTTATTTTTTGCTTTTTTTAATTTATTTATTTATTTTCTGACTTTTTATACACTTTATTTTTTATTTTAAACACGCATTTTCCGTATTTTTTACGGGAAAGGAAAATGTAAGTACCGTATTGCATCATTTTTGTACGAAATACGGGAAAATCCCTACTAGTTGGCATGTTGGCAAACTATTAATAACACCAATGTTTCGATGTACTTTTGAGTGCGTCAGAGTCGGAGAGATCAGATTACGATAAACAAAATTTCCGTTCAAAAATCTCAATCTACAATCAAACCATAAAAAAAATCAGAAAAAATTAAATAATCTGAAAAATTAGGAAAAAGCGGATTTTTAATCCCAGAAATGTAAAAAAAATGGATTCCGATTAAAATCGAAGAAAGATTGGCATCACTGCTATAGGGCTTTCTGCTACTTTTGGAAAAGCACAAAAACAAACTGCTCTTTATCATGGATTTTGCTAGAAACTCACCAATAGGTGCTTATAGGTTTAGGCAAATAATTGTCAAAGAAAAAAATAGCAATTTTATATCAATGCAGAAAAGAAAGGAAAATATATTTTGTTCCAAAAATTCTCTTCAACTGAGGCAAAGCAATGCACAGAACAACCAAAACAAGACCACGATAGTTGGTGAGTGAGTGAAAAAATTGAAGGGTCTATGTTGTAAGGTCAAGCCTTTTGCAACCAGTTACATAACTTACCTGTGAATGGTACTGGGGTTTTTTCATACCAGCATGTGCATGTGGGGTCACTCTTATTAACAATATAGTAGACAAGAGTTCTATATGTATAGGAGAGAGGTAAAAGCGTTACGTCATCTTTAGAAATCATCGTCTCGCATGTTTTGCCGACCACAATAGAAAACATAGAGTACCAACATAAAAAGAAATGGCTGCCTCCGCTTCTTCAACATACTGTGGGTGCCACTTGCAATCACTAATCGGTTAGTGAATACAAATTGGATGTAATGTGTTTAGAGGTGGCCAGGTGTAATAATAGTGCACCTGGATCTTGTGAAATCAGATATCTATTTTTTTCCCATAAGCAATGCGCGCTTAGGTGAAAAGAGTATTCATTGAGGCGGTTTATTTAAACAAAGATGACTGACGTGTCATTTCATGGGTAGGACAAAAATTTACCACCCAATAGCACCAACATCCAACAACCTGATATTTTGCCAGATGTTTGTATCGAATTGCCATTCTGTGTGTCTACAAGAACCAACTAATCATTATTCCGTGCAATATTCAAATGTCAGCGCCCCAGCACGGAACGATGGTTGAATGCTTTCACCCTTGATGTAGCAGGCAATCATTGTGTGTAAAGAGGTGTAGTCCTGTTTCTATAAATAATTTAAACAAGTAGGTGAAGGTTGTAGCATGTGCTAATGAGTGACTCACGCCCTCTCGGCAAGGTAAAGACATTTTGTCATTTTCGACATCATGAAACTGTTATTTGGAAATCTATGATGTTACCAAAGGGACAGGCAATCCACTAGCCACAATGTGCATGTACGGTCTTGTCATTCGATTATATTGGCAAATAAATAATTTAACCTCAAAATCCCTTCCTGGCCAATCAGGAACAAAATCCTCTAAACCCTGGTTGCCTTCTGTGGCCTCTAATGAAGTAACCCTCAGTATTCCAATTGCTCTACATGCTCTGGTTTAAATTAGACTAATGGATTAGGAAAACAGTTTTGAGGTAGATCACTGCGAGGCTATGGTTAGCTTTACATGCAACCTCAGGAAAAATTAGTAATTTTATTTGCTGTGATGTTGCAGACTGTTTGGGTATCTTTCTGTTTTGGGTTATGCGCCTTTGTATTCAATGGCATATAAATGGCATGTGTGGTCTCCCTTTATCTATAATACCAAAATGGGTTATGTATCTTGAATAATGTCTTTTACACCGCTATACCTGCAAAACCAGCAAAAGGTCACTCTCTTTCGGAGTGCTTGCCGAGTTGTTTTGGCACTCCCTGAAATTAAAGAAGAAAAAAAATAAAATGCTATTGAAAGAAAGACACACCACATTTTGGAATATAGTGGAATACAAACCAACATATTAGCTTACTTGGCATTCCGACCAATGGCTGTGTTAGTTTAATTACTTGTTTAACCCTTGCTGAACACACACAATGCATTTTTCACCTCTGTCAAATGTCCACACATCATGTGAGGTAAACTGTAATCAGATACTGTGAAGCTTTGAAGGGGATCACATTCAATCAGAATTCTAGAGTCCCTTTTTTCTGATATTATTGAAACAAAAATGCATTTTCAAACTTCACTCCAGAGTTTGCTATGTCTGCATAATTTGCACCATCAAATGGCAGTCAGATAGGAAAAGCACAGTGATTTTTGTTTTCTTTTATTATGCCAGAAAAGTTGTGAAACTTCAATTTTGTATTGGAACAAATATGAAATTTTTAGCCTTGTTTTATATCAGGGCTGCATTTCGACGCGAATCTTTCCGGCGAATCGATTCGCGTAAAGATTCGCGCCCGTATGTTCACACGCGAATCATCAGTTGATTCGCTTCAAGAAAATTCAGTCAAGAGAAAAAAATGCCGTCAGAAAAAAATAATGCTTTGGCCTACCGATTATATAGAAGTAGGAGAATCACAACCAATGATTTTTTTTTCTTCAAAAGAACTCATTGAATATCGTTCGATTTTATTGTCAAAAACAAAAACAAATTTAGGCGAAAGTCTACTTTACAATGACAGAAGTCCGTACATATCGTCGATCAACCGTACTGTTTTCGAAAATCAATTAAAATTGACCTGACCGCAATTCCAATTGACCCATGCACATCAAAGCACCGGTGTTTACCATGTGCCCTAGTGTACCATATAAAGTGCAGGTTTTTCATTTAAAACGGCAAAAAAATTCTAAAAACGGCAAACTCAATTCTAAAAACGTACAACATTAATGCATATAAAAATCTTAAGTTAGAAAATTACAACTTTGTCGATTTCAATTAGTTTGTACACCAAAAGAAAACAAATTTTGTATCGGGAATTTCCAAGGAATATTACATCTAGGTATTGTGGTAAATGCTTTGCCTCAGTGTTTACCTTTTCAGTCTGCAAATGTAAAACATGATATCCGAAGTAGACTAGTCCGGCGGTTCTGTAGCGCTATGGAATTTCGTGAGGAAATGCTAAATTTTTAGCAGGTGAGACTGTTCAACAATACTGATGGGAGTTGGCTAACGGTGCCTTCAACATTGTAACTTTTGGTTTTTGACAGCAAATATGAAGAGGGATTTCGCCACCTGTTGCGAATTCGGCCAGCCTTTGCAGGCGCAGAATTCGGAAATTGTGCATTTTTGTGCAATTAAATGCATCCAATTCTTTATTTTGTTCACGGAGTGATTACTAATTAAGTACCCCCCAAAATTATTTAAGGGAAAATGAAATCAGAATCCTCAGCCGTGTACTATTGATTTTTGTCTTCCAAAGTCGCTTCTGCAGTCTGCTTTTAGAAGTCTATGCTGGATGCATGTATGAGAACTCTGAGTACTCTAGATCTGAAGAGATGGAATTTTGGTTAATTTATCACTAATTTATGTGAGTAAAAGAACTCAAACGTGGACTCATACTTGTAGTTGAATATTTGTTGTCTCTCTTCGGCAAGTAGTTAACTAGTAGTGGTCGTCGATGCCTTAGTAGTGTCACATTTCGAAGCACAGTTAGGCCTAATTAAAAAATTTCCAGCTCCAAAATTATATGGTTTTCAAAAACAATTGTTAAGAATTTACTTCTGCCTTCTGTAGTTAGATTTCTAACAGTTAAAATACGTGGTAATAACTGATACGTTCGCCAAACAGATAATTTAAGCATGGGAATAAATTTTATCCTTATAATATATTCATAATCTTACCGAAGAGTAGGTTTGAATCAAGTGATTCTCGCAAAATTACCTGGCGAGAATCAAACCTGATTCCCGCAAGTTACAACGAAATTGCACCCTGTATATTGAAATTAAGCAATCAACTCACCTTTTGTTTTCCTTTTAAGACATTTCTGTAGCTAAAGACAAGATTAAGAAACTATGAGTGTTAAATCTATATGAAATCACAACAAGTGACACAGAAAATATGAAGTCCTTGAAATCTCCTGTTGCACCTTTAAGATCACATAGTCTTGTCTCTAGTACTGTTACAATTGATGTGCTTTACTCTGGAATCATAAACTTGGAGATACCCAAGTCTAGTAAGTGGTGTTTCTAGATTATCTCATTTTGCAAATCTACCCAATTTGAGTATTGCGAATGAATGTTCTTATACGTGTTGGTATTAATCATGAGAAATTAAATTTAAACTGTCACAACACCACATTGTTGGGAGTCGATATTTTCGGTGATACCAACACACCGTCATGCAGATTGCAGCGGTGAAGCTAATTCTGTCTGACAAGACCTCTCTGAATTCTGCGTCTGTGGCGTCCTAGACTTGGGTGTATTTCCAAAGAAGATAATCAAACAGTTTTGCAGAATTCAATCGCCCCCTTCTCTATTTAGAGTGGGGGAAGATATCTTCTTTCCTTGATAAAGATGGCCTCTCGTATCTCGCGTGCTAACTGTTTGTCCTTCCCTCACAGGAACTGTGACATTGGCTGTGTCTGCTTGTGACCCATAGTCCTGCAATGTTGGTAACAGAAGAAGTGTCCTGGTCGCGTGTTCGTAAGACGTTCCTTAAGGACTCTTTTTGTCTCTCCTACATATACCTTGTTGAGTCTTGGGCGAGGGACCACGGTACACGACACCAGACTTAATCGTTGTTTTCAGTCTGTCTTGGGGTGCTACCAGCAATTTGCGCAAGGTCTGATGGGGTTTGAAACACAGGGAAACGCCATGGTTGTTGAGACCCGCGGCGTAGTTTTTTTTTTCCGGATACCCCCGGTACATACGGACTACCACAAAACCTTGTTGGGGTTGTTGCTGGGTGGCCTTTGATCCAGACGAGGCTTTTGTTTGTTTATTTGCACAGGCTCCTGGAAACTCCAGTCTTTGTATCCGCAGCGTCGGAGGCGGATTTGACGTATTTTCTTTTTCCGATTCTGTTTCCTTAGGATCTGTAACAACAGACTCCGCACGGTGGAACAAGTTCGAATCACACTAAGTTTGTGTTCAGGGGTGGTGAGAGTCAAACGCCAGTACTGGTGTCCAGGTGTGTAGGTTTTCTGTACACACTAACCCCGAGACTACCGTCCACTTTCCTTTTCACTAACGTATCTAGGAAAGGTAATGCCCCCTCATCCTCTGGATCATTAGTGAACTTGATGTGCGGATTAAGGCTGTTGATATGTTCAGTAAACTGTTCAGCATTGTCTTTCTTGATCACGACGAAGGTATCGTCCACATATCGCCTCCAATGCGTGGGGGCTGTTGTGCGGATTTTAAAGCATCCAATTCAAAGCTTTCCATATACAAGTTAGCGATGATTGGGCTAACCGGAAGTCCCCATAGCACATCCATGGTCTTGTTGGTAGAGTTCCGTAACTGTTTGATTCTCTTCTGGAAATACCACCAAGATCTAGGACGCCACCAGCGTCAGGAATCAGAAGAGGATCTGTCAGACAGAATTCAGCTTCCACCCTCTGATGACGGTGATTGGTATCACCGAATATTCGGACTCCAAAATGTGAGTGTTGATGACAAGTTTTAAATATTTCTTCACAATTTGAGTATGGTAATTGTAACCTGGACATTGCCCCACACACCCACCAGAAGTCTCATAATCATGGGTGACCTTGTAAGTCAAAAAGCCATCTCCATTTTTAAAAAAATGTGTAAAACAGATCTTAATCTATTTCACTCACCACCACCAAACTAAATGCTGCAAATGGATCGTTAGGATCAGGCGACTTGGAAGGACCTGAATCTATTATGAAATAAACAGAAATTGTGTTCATGTTACCTCACTGTAACACAATCTACCAGACACTTAATTATACTGTTGTTATTAGAAAAGTATGGTCTGAGCATTGAAGGAGAATTAATGGATAAAGAAATTATTTATCTTTCATAGGAAATAGTTTTCAAGCTAAAAATGGGCGATGTACTTACCACCAAAGGCTGATGCAAAAGGATCATCGGTACCTGAACCTGTGCATAGTGAAAAAAATTGTACAAAGTGTAAAGTGGTAAGAACCTATTGTGAAATTCTTGCCGGTATTTCAATGGTACAGTTCCTCAAGATCAGCCATAGCAACTTCTCTATAATGCTCCTACTAACCCCACAGTGTATATGTAACTACACTAAAGTACAACAATGTTCTCACAAATAAAAGCAATATCCACTGCATTGCTCTGGCACAATTTTCCAGTACCTTGAGAGCTTGCATGTACGTCCCAAATTAGTACGTAAAATGTTATTTTGCAACATGTCTATTACATGAATACCTAGACTCATACTCATTGCTATTTTAAACCACAAAGGTCACAGACCGGGTCAAACAGGGTGCATGCATTGGGACTCAACTCCGGCGTGTGTTTTCTTGTGTTAAATGCCATTTCCCATCGCTTGTTGATAATCGCCGGAGTCATAAAATTGTTCTGTTTACCCATAAGGGCGCTGATTTGTCTTAATCATTTCAATGTGGGGCTTCATTTTAATAAAAGCTTTACACATGCAAAATATCAATTTTGAAAAATCATGAGGGCGCACTATTTTTCAAATGTGCCAGAGTCTCTTTAACAACCCTCCAGCATTAAGGCAGAAGACAGAACAAGCTGTTGGACATCCTACATGAATTATATGTCACAGATTATTCTGAGCAATTTTTTTGTTAAATAGCATTTATTGTCTGTAGAAGCACTATCATCTTGTGCATTTCCTTTTTTAACTTACCAAATGCAGCAAACCCATCTACTGGCTTCTTGTCCTCCTGCTGCTGAGCTAACCTAATTGCTTCAAATTTCTTATCTTGCTGCTTCTTCTCTTCTTCTTTTTCGACGTTGTTCTGCCTCATCCCTATTTAAAAAAAAAAACATGTGATGATGATGATGATTAGCTCAGTCATTGAAATAAAGACTTCTTAGGTATACTATTGATCAAAATACCTTTTACAAGAGGTACGCGCGTCATCCAGAATGGGCGGGGCTTAGCAGTAGAGCGCCTTTCATGGCTGAGCGCCTTTCATGGCATGCCGCACAGCGCCTTGAAGCACGTTTAACGTGGATATGTCGCGCTGTAACAATACCATTATTTCAGATCGCACGATCACATTTACGCGCATCACGATTTAAGTACGCTTATCTGTAAAGGGTACTACTTTGACCATGAGTATAGTATACTGATTTGGAAAGAACAATCAAACATCAGGTTTCAATTAATAAAACCTAAATAAAAGTGCCACATTCAACTTCAGAATATGTGACCTTGGACATGTGCGGTCACTGCATGTCGCATGTGTCTAGTCTTAGGTAATGTATTTCAGGCAGTTTTCGAGGCTATGATTTTGCCAATGCAATCTGTTTAACATCAAACTACTTTCAAATATTCATAGAACTTCAATACCGTTACTTTTAAATCTCAGAAAATCATGCATTTTGGTGAATTCGTGTAAACTCTTATTTTTGCTGTGAATTTTTTTTCCTTGACCACAACCTCTATTTAACTACATAACAACTTAAATGTGCATTTTGTGATCTTAGCAATGTCATTTTCCATCTATGGTTTACTAGATATACTCAAGAAAAGGTTATTTCCAAAACTTGAAATTGATTCTGACTGTGCGTTTTCATGTTCTGAGTGAACGTTCATATCACGCTGCCCCATAGGCCAAGTTGTAATTTTCTGTCCGTATGGACATAAATACAAAATTGCAAATTTCTACTAGAGTAGATTGAACATGCACGTAAGATTTGGCACACATACTATACTAATGCCAACAGTTCAGATGATATAAAATTTCAACTTGTGGTGGATGAGGGTGTGGATCACAAATGCCCTTTAAAGCGAGATCATAAATAGATGACTGCATTTTATTAGTTCAACATTTATGAACATAATACCATGAAGACATGATACCCTAATGGCATTCAGCATGTCCGGGTGCATCCAAGGTAATGGGAGTGAAAAGTCATACAACGGTCCAAGACTGGAATTACACATACACATTCAGCTACCCACAAATATGTACAAACACAATGCCCTAGATGTGCATACTCTTGCATGCACCAGGGTTCCCGCTTAGTAGGATTTTGGCGTCAAATGACAGGCAGAATTTTCACTGGACATGATAAATTCAGATTGAGCAACAAAATGAAGTCCACTTGGACCCCATAATTATAAGCCTCTGAAAGGCGAAATTTTCAAACCTTAAAAGCAAAATTTATAGACATAATATTTCTGCTAAATGCAGCATTCAAAGTAGTGCTTATTGTGGGAAAACCAAATTCACAATATTGCAATGGCTATTTATAATTATTTTTTTGGTATTGTCTGACAAAAACTAACTTGTTAACATTAAAATAAGGAAATGTGATACCTCAAAAGTTTCAACCATACAACCGGCACTTAGAATCAGAATTTTCGCACCTGTATTTGGAAACTGATAAGGCCTGTCATTAGTAGTGTATACAAACATTTGGAAGGCTGGTCTCAAGATCACAAAATATTTCACTGGACCAGATAATTCTGAACATTTGGAAATTATGGGGTCCAGTGGACTTCAAGTTAAAAACCTAAGTGGGAACCCTGGCACGCACGCATATGACCAACAAACACTCCTCTCTCACACATGCACACACACACACGCATACAAACACACATAACACACAATATACCCTGTACCTTAATCTTTGTTGTTCAGCCTCATTTGCTATCCTCTGTGCATCTGCTGCTTTGCTAGCTTGCTCTTCTGCTTTGATGACACCTTCCCTCTGATATTTTAATTTGGCCTGGTCATAGCTTAGCCTTTTCTGTTGGTGAAGCCTTCTAACTCTCTCAACTTCTGTTTGCTCCTGTACTATTTGTGGCCTCACTTCCTGTAGTAGAAAAGTACATTGTAAACACAGGGAAGATTAAGCAAAACTTGTTTTAAAGGCAGTGGCATAGCCAGCATTTTTTTTTTCAGGGGGGCACGTATATTTTCAGGGGGGTAAGCATATATTAAAATTTGTTAGTATAGTATATGGCCTATGTAAATCACTAATTTTTCAGGGGGGGCCAGATTCTCCACAGGGGGGGCAGCTGCCCCCCCTGCCCCCCTCTGGCTACGCCACTGTTTAAAGGTGCATTACTAGATGGTGAGAAAAGTACATTGAGTAGAACTTCCAAATCCCCTGGCAGGGGGTGTCAACACATGCAAGAACACTTAACCAAAATCAAAAATGACCTAACTTGACCACCTAGGTGACCACTGATTTCAAATGTATCCCCTCATTTAAGGTCCCTCAGAGATTATTAATCATGTTTGGTTAAAACTGAACTCGGGGACTAAAAATTGGAGCCTTTGATATTGAAACCTAACCAAAATTGACAATGACTTCATTGACCCTAGATGACCTTTAACATGTATCCATTCACTTCAGGTCCCCCTACTCCAATATTGTCAAGTTTAGTTAAAGGGATTAGCAGCATAATGCGAGAAAATCGAAATGTAGAAATGCATCTTTTAACTTATAAATCAGGGATAAAGTGTGTATAATTCCAATATAACTGCTTTAATGTTCAAAAACACACCAAATAGTGACAAAAATGAAGTATTTGAGAAATTATTTTTCATACAGTCTCCTGTATATGATAGACAGCGATGGCGTCCCAAAAATCTACACTAAACAGCTTATTGTGGTAAATCATACAGAATACACAAACATAAATAATCTTTGTTTGAGGTCAAACTGTACTAGGGGGAGAGGAAAAACCGGTCATGGCGGCCCATAATCAGGCTTATAAATCTCGGATATTCACAGAGAACGGCTTTTTTGATCTCAATTCGGAATTATAGAATCAAGTATCGAATTACAGAATCAGATAAAGCACTGCCCTTTCTTTTAACACACAGATTCAAGCAAACCACTTGCATTTTATGTTAGCACATCCATTGCCAATAACAAAATATCAAAATATGAATTTTGTATTTTTTCAAAGGTTTGTGTACATCCAAATCTCGCTTGTCCTTTAATCTGAAGTCAGAGTTTCACATAGACCACTGACAGAAAACCTAACCAAATAGGGACAGCAGTCCCATATAGGTCATCCGATTAGTGTGTAAAAGAACTATAGAGCAACTATATGACCCTAATGACCACCCTGAATTACGCTTTGCCCCCTCATACTTCACTTGACTCCTGCTAACATTGACTGAAATATTTTGTCTCACCTCGGGGTCCCCACTACCTAGATATTATTATCACTAATTTTGGTTTAAACTGAAGTCATAGATTTCATATCACACCCTTGGTGTATAAAACCTTACCAAAAATTCAACATGTGCCAGTTCATGCACTGTAGCAGATGTAGATGCCATACACACCGGTGTACTTGGTCTAAAACGTTAAGTTTTTTTGTTCATTTTCAGCGCATAAAAAATTCCTATATATTACCAAACCCATGATAACCTTCAAGACTTGTGTTATATATTGCATACACTCATTAGACAGATTTATTTTTTCAATGCTCAAACAAACCATAGATTATTCATGAGTCAATTAATTATAACCTGTACATTTTAACAATCCACCCATTGATTTCTTCAGTTGTTTTTTTTTTAACCTCTTAATCCACACCATTAATCCAGAAATTCACAATGTACAAATTCCCAACATTTTTATTGTTGAATGTCTTATTCTTCACCAATAACTCACTGACGGAATCAATATAATGCCTAATATACGACATGTTAAGTAGATAATAGAACACTTCAAACTGGCAAAGATACCTTTGACCTGGATTAATCCGGTCAACCAACCTATCGCCAGATGGGCGCCTATAACTGATTAGCTGTAGATGTCAAACTACATTTTTGTAAACCTACGTAAGTCCACACCAATTAATCCAGACCGTTTAAACCAATTACAATCAAAACATTTTTATTGTTGAATGGCCTAAATGGGGAGATGCAACACACTTTAAAAAGTTCATTCATGGTACAATATCAAATGACTGAACTTGGTGGTTGGAATGAACGTAATGTCAAAAACACGGACGCTGGTCTTCCCAACGACCTTGGCGCAATTGTGCTTTCCAGGGTCGCAGGCCTGTTCTATAAACTGTTGCACCCTATGTCAAACTTTTTGCCGAAAAACCAAGATTTGATAAACCAGCCAGTTGTATGGCTCATTTAAAAACCTGAACCGTTGCTGCCGTATATAGGTCATGGGTGTGTCCAGGGAAAGAAAACAGGTTTTTCCGTGGTCTCACGTTTTGAGTCATTTCAATGTATCCTTTAATGCCATAACCGGTCCATTTTGTTTGGTAGCTGTTGCAATTTGTACCTCAAAACCGGTCTACTTGTGTGCATTTTTAACACCATAAAAGTAACATTTGCTATCACCTGCCTCTGTAAATTTGATATATTTGTTGTAAACAACAATTTTGAGGTCTCACATGGGTGTTCATTAAACTGTACTGCTTTTGGTGCAATATCTGATGGTCTTAGCATTAAAGTTAATGCCCATAAGGTTATAGTTTTCAATCTCAGCCTCTTAACACAACGTTTTCTTGGTTTTTCAGCCACTAACTGAAATAAGTCTTTTGAAAGGTTTCACGGCATGACCACACGATTTCTATTGGTTTTTGTGTTGCGGACTTAACCAATGCAGTAATCAACATTTTGAACACTGTATTTCCATAGGGGTTTTGCATACCCATAGCTTTATACAAATGCCCCAATGCTGCCTGTGCTGGTTTAAGCTGAGCTCTGGGTGAGTCTGATGAACACTATTGAGCACAAAAAATCGGCAACAACACCTGTATTCTGCGTGGAGATACCTTACCTATTACACAAAATGCATTAAATTTTTTGTATTGACCCTGTGAGGTGGAAGGTTGAGGGTGCTAGACATAGTGGTAATTGGTAAATTAGCCCCTTTTTGACCACCCTTGTTCACTCAATGTTTGTGTCGCACAAATTCGCCAACATACACTTTCCAACACTGTTTCTTCCCCCCCACGGTTCTGGTCTGCACCGCTCGATAAACGCATTTCGCATTTTGGTAGCGGTAGGGGTGGGCAACTTGACACTTCCTTGAGCTTTTGAAACCATGGTTCGCAGGCCAAGGGGTGCGATTAGCAGTTGCGTTTCCTGCCTTTGATAAACCAGTCTGTAAAACCTGTCCGATCATGCGAAATGGGCGGTTGCTAAGTTTTGTTTGTTGCCAGCCGTTTGTGCTAATGCGTCGATTCCTGACGTGAGTGGTTCTCCGTGTAACATAATCAAGAGAAAAAAAACTTGAACACTGAAAAAACTGGCCCGTGCATTTGCTAATGTGCGAATCTTGTCCACTGTGTTGCGGGCCCCAGAGTTTGTCGATGAACATAAACAATCTTGGATGAAGTTGCCACTCGTACTGTTGGTAGCGCGAAAGGTGTCGGCCATTATTCTGTGGCCCCGGTAAGTATTTTGCCTGCAAAGTTTATTCCCCTTTCGTAGGACTTCCAACCATATTGCGTTTGCCACTGGCATAACTGTTTGCTTGGACCGCCCAAATGGTTGATATAATTCTGCTGCTGCTATATTGTCTGTACATACTTGCCTGTCTATTTGTCCAAATTTTGAAGACTGTCATTGCAAGTAAAATTGCCATCATTTCTCTGTAGTTTGATGGCATCATGGCCATTCTGCGTTCCAAACCCTGCTGCTTGTGTTGTTTTGGCATACTGCACCCACCTGTTTGTGAATGCATCCGTTGTCATCTGAACTTCCACTGGTCCAACTGAAATGGGGTTGCCGTTCCATGACTTCACCGCGTGTTCCACCACAGAGATCTTCGCGTGTCGCTGCATCCAGTATGAGGTCTTGATCCCAGGTTTGTTTGGTTGCTAGCACCTGTAAACCATTTCTTAACAGGCAGTTTCCCTGGTCAACACTGCTTTTGCCATTGATATTCATTGCCCGTCGAGACGGCCTTAACACTCTGGCCCTTACTTTTTCCAAGTTTAGACTTGTGTGATGGTCTTTTTTTCCACTGTTTTTGATACGTGCATTGGAATTTTCAGCATTGGGTTTCACTGCGTGCAAATTTTGTAACCAATGTAATCCTTTGTCGTCTCTGGCTCGAGGGACTATTTTTCCAATTCACAGCAAAAAGACCGAGTTGGTTCAATGTTCTAACATCAACTGTTTTGTGATGGGTCTATGATTTCTTTCGTTGCTGTGAGAAAGAAATCGTCGCATTATGCTAGCACCCCGGCCCAGCGCCCGTTCAATTGTTGAAATTCTGGGCGAATTACTTTGTAAATACCTATTGGCGTATTTTCAGCCCCGAAAGTATGAACCTTCCATTTCTTAAAACTTGCCCGAACGGCAACCCCAGGGGTAATTCCTGGTCCTCTTTTGCAATAGGAATGTGATGAAAACCGTTCTTTATCCCAATGTTACCATGTAATCGTCTTTTTGAACCAATTGGGGTCACCCTTGAATGTCCTCGTAACCGAATTTTGGAACAGTGCACTGTTCATTGATTTGCGGAGATCCACAATTAATCTAAGTTTGCCTCCTTTTTTGGCAACACACTTAATTGGTGAAATACATTTTGGTTTTTTGAAGGCTGGCACTCTGAATAAGCCCATCTTCCAAAGGGCCTGAATTTCTTTTGACCAAATTCAGCCTGAAGTGAAAGAAAATTTATGGTTATGCAAATGAAAACTCACTGGTGCTTCCAAAAATGAAGGTGCACACCTTCAGAATCTTGAATACATTTTGTGGCCCAATTTTTATCCACTCATGAGATGATTTCTAATGCCTGCAGCTTTATAATTTTGTTTTTACACATAGCAGACATATAAAAAAGTTGCCAATTTAAAAGGCAACTGAAGAAAACAACCAGAACAATAAAAAATGCTAGTGGCAGCAAAAATATGGAATTGAAGCAAGGCCTAAAAGATTGGACTTTGCCGTGGTAACATCATTATTTAAGTTCACACTTAATTTTAACCTTTCCAAACTCATTCAACTGTAGTAGAAGACTACTATCACCTGTGTGAGTTTCAACACGACCTTTATAATAACTATCACGTTTTAGTTAAAAACAATAAAATAAAAATGTCAAATACCCCTAGATTTTGTCCCTGTGACTTTGTGAAGTTCAACGCTATAACGAAAATTTCATACAGGTATTCACAGGGTTACTACTAGTGGGACACGTCGTTGTGCAAAAGTATCGAAGATGTCCTGTGGTGGCCTGCTTTCGGAAAGTTACCTGTGTAGGTACAGATCTCCAAAAACCACTGGCACTGCGTCCTCTTCCTCGCGAATTCTGAAATCCAGCATTACTAGAATTCAAAGTTGGCTGGGACTGGGTTGATGCACTACTTGTAATGTCTGCTGCTATTTTCAAGTTCTGCAATGCTGAAGGAGACAAGCCAAGGTGTTTGTTTTCTGGAAACGCCCTGAACATTGTGAGTTTGTTTACTTGAATTTTGCCTTGTCGATCACTGACTCAACTCATCTTTGTAGATACCTCAGCTGAGCCACTTGAATCACACACAAATGTTTGAGATCCTCCTCCGAAATATTGTCACATTTGAGAGTAGAACAAAAAGTTTCATTGATCCTTTGGCATATGCCACATTTACGCCAAAACTTGTTAAGTTTGGTTATCCTCTCGCTTACTACCCTGTTGTAGATTCGTGCAAGTATTCATCTGCCGTAGTTTTTACTTTCTGAGTGCTTCTTATAATTGCCGCAAACTCGGCTTGAATATCAGTTCCGAGTCTGGAATCACGGCGGTGCATTGATCGTATTGACGCCTGCAGTACCGGGATACCGATTATCGTCTCACAGTCGAATGAGTGAAAATCGCGCCGTTGCCAAATTTTCCTTATTGTACTCGAGGCTTTTCCACTCTACGGTTAAGTTTTTTGTTGCTGTCTCTTATGTCAGTAATTGCGCCATTTAAAATGTCCCGTGAAGACGAAAATTGATCAAATTTTCGAAGAAAATTCTTGATCCATGACCCGCTCATCGAATTTTCACTGGCAAAGATGCATTGAACAGAGCTTTTACATCTTGAGACAAAACTATTTGAACTTGGCTTGCATGACTAGCTTGTAAAATACACTTTTTGGATATAAATGCGCTTCATGTATAATAAAGAGTTTTTTTTAGGAACTGGGAAAAAAAGATGAGTGTTTTATAACAATTACCTCTGCATGTTTAATTTAATACACATCAATACTCTCCACATGTTCCATAACTGTTCAAATTACCATTTCAGTACGCAAACTCTACATTTGCACATTACATTCTTTTTTGTGTTAAGTGTGTGTTTGTGGCATGCATATGTAAATGCGAGTGTGTTATGGTTGTCCATGGTTTGAGTTGCTTTTTTAAATCCAATAGAAAAGTCAACTATTCACAGGGAGTTAAGTGAAAAAATGTACCAAAGGTTTACTCTTGATGCTTATAGGGCACAATGTACTCTTGTAACTGACAATACTGATTCATAAATGGTAAAGGTTACAATTAGGGCTAGACATTTGCAATTTTTGTTCAAGGTGTGTGTTCCGATATCATCATTGGGACCCAACTTATTCCTGGAATAATAATTTTGATATCATAAATGGAAACACGTATTTTTCTCATTGTTGTCCTGTACTTGATGGAGCATAATGTGCAAGTGCCAGGCTCTCTCATATCAAGTAGAGACCCCAATAGACTCAAATTGAACCAGCACCTTAATGTTGTTTTAAATAATGTATTCTTCTCTCTTCTCTTCTGTCTTCTCTTCTCTGATCTATCTTCGTTTATCTTCTCTTACCCCCTCACTAACTTCCTCATGAGCAGATAACATAGAGCTTTGATTTTAAAGGGGCTTTTCCGATTGTCTATTGTGTTCTCTACGTGATATGAGAGCTGGCACTTGCACATACGCCCCAGCAAAGTACCTTGGTAAATAATCTTGCAGTTTTGATGTTAGAAGCAAAATGCATAATGCAAGCCCGATTAAAATGTGGGGTAATACTGAAAGTGGTTAACCATAAAACATATTTTTTGTTTATATCTTGGCAATGAAATGAATTTAAGGGCTCAAAGTTTAGACGACAATGAGAAAAAGACGCTTCTATTCTTATCAAAATCGATACTCTTCCAGTTAAATCAGGAGGTCCCAACGACGATTTGGAACACAACACTTAAGTAAAGGTGAAACGAAAAGATTTCACTATCAGGGTGCCTAAACAATTCTAAAGCAATGATTTTGCCCTGAAGCTTTCCATCAAAAAGATCCCTATCCCGAAAGGATTAAGTTGAGAAATGTTTCTTTGGTAGAGAAATTTTGAAATTTCTAATTGCGTATATGATCAAATACGATTCCAGCCTATGTTTTTATATGAATATAAGCAAATCAAATCACTCTTTTCCTCTCTTTTAATATTTCTGTATCCAATACAAGGAAAGAAATCTATTGAGTGTCTAATCTATAGGAAATTTTATACCAATAGTTGGGAGCGTCAAAATCTCTCGTTGCACCTTTAAGCATTATCTTAAAAAGCTTTTTGTGCAGTCATGACCTACTAATTAAGAACTATCTCAGCTCAAATGTAAAAGAAATGCATTAGTATTGTCTATGTTGATATGTGCGGTTGTGCTGGGAAGAATTGTTTTTTTATTCTTTTGTTATAGTACACTATGAGAGTTTGGCCAATTAATTGCACTGTTTTTCTTCAACTATAAAGATGCATGTTTGTGAATGAGGTCTAATAACTGGCATATTTTCTGTTTTGTATTTGCAACATAAATACTGGTGCATTTAGTCACAACCAAGCTCATTTTTGATAATTATGATCAAAGTGATGACTTCAAGTTGATACTTCATTCAAATTATTACTGTAGTGTGCAAATCTTCTTTTTTTTTCCCCCCCTGTTGTCTGAATGAAACCAAACCAAAATTGTGCTCAGATTTGGAACCATAGTCTTACTTTTTGGTGGAGAAATTTTTGTTTATCAAAAGTAGCATTTTTGTTTGGTATGATTGCATAATAATGAAATAAAAGGGCTTGTTCCCTGATATCAGTCATCTGTTACCCTCATCTCATCACACCACAATATTCGTTTACCAAACTCTGCAATGATTTTGATCAACCACTAAAGAACTAGCAAGGTCATTAACCTTAGTATCTCTAAAGTAAGTTTTCCTGCATATCTGTGAAAAAATTAAAGAATCTGATTTCAACTGATTTTGGTAGGTTGGGTGTCCACATTTACCAAAAAAATGAGTTATCATAGGGGTGGGGAAATATTGTTTTTTCGTGATCAAAGGTCTATAAAAGGGGTCAAACAATTTTGAAATTGACCAAACTCAGTGGCGTAAATTTCTTGTTTGACATTGGGGGGAGATGGGGGTTGAAAAAATTTATGAATGAAACAGGTTTGCTGAAAAGATTCATTACTGGCTTAGCAGCTGAAAATTTGGCCTGTAGAAACTACAATCGTTAAATGGTAATTGTAATTAGAAAAACACACATAGACAGCCAAATGCCCGCAAAGCGCGCGTATATTTTACCATTTTAAAACTATTATGGTACCATACATGAGGTTATTTTTGGTCAACAGCACATGAACGGGCATCAACTTGGGGGGGATGATCGTATTGACCCTCCCCCCCCTCATCAAATTATTGGTGGGATATATGCCCCTCCATCCCCCCGATATTTACGCCTATGGATCCAATCATGTTGAAAAATATTCCAAGTTAATAGTTTAATCCATAGGCTTCCCAAAAAGGTATAGTTTGGGTAACTATCTGCGGCCAAAGTTTTGGAGTTATACAGGCCTAAAAACCCAAAACCAATAAAACGGTCATTTTCAATTGTACAAAGTACAGGGGTACAAATTTAAAATTACTACTTCCGATTTGGAGTAAACATGGTGCCAATTCTTGATGGAGCTAATAGGATTAATATAAGGAATGTTTTGACTGTCTTAAATGGCTTAGTTCCCAATGTAGAGAGTCAACCAAAGGTCAACATCCATTGCTCAAATGGGGCGTGACCTTGTTTCCTCCCCCTACTTTCGGTCGGCCACAGATAGTACAAACTAACCTTGTTTGAATCCGTAATATGATTAAATATTAAACTTGGTATACTTTTCAAAATGATTGGATCCATTTCAAAATTTTTTTTTGGTGACCCCTGTTATTG